>ML326318.1:146997-192392 GCA_005239505.1 Nicotiana paniculata | reverse complement strand
TGCTACATGTTCGTTTTTTACCGCTTTGATATTGTTGAACTGTACATATAAATTGTCTTCTTGTGTACCTCTATGAGTCTTCTGAATACAACCTCGGGAATCGCGGATACGCGCCCCATTCTTTTTGAGATAAAGCTGGTGGGCCTGGGCTCACGGTGAAGGATTATTAGTCACCCATATTTAAGAACAGGGAGGGTCCAGTAGTTAAGCCGGAGAAGTATTGCTCCCGGTACGCTACCCCTTCTCAACTCGAGTTGTCCGCTCGTTTTATGGCCAGTCCAGATACACCTCATCCTTTAGATTTTTAAACCTAAAAAAATAAGCCACATGCCTGGTCATCTCTAGTAGGATCATTTTGTTGAAACTCGGCACAGGGGCCGGGCCCGTATAAGCCCGTATAAGACAGGCTTATACGGGGTGTGACAACATCCGCCTCTGATTACCTCAGCCTTAATTCACACAAACTTGAAACTTGTCAACTCTTTAGACCTTACTAGTTACAATTACAACTGATCCAACGTATAACTATATAACATGAGAGGGTTTTCTCTCATCCTATGGACCACCTTTGAACCATTGAATACTGTGAGGTCCACACAATCAAAGGTCTAGATTTTGAGGGCCACTTTAGTGTTTGAGGCATGCAGTCTAGGACTAACAAGGCCCAAGTCTCAGATATTTAGAATCTCGAGTGTGAATAATACCGGGTTTTACCGTCGTACTTATATTTGTGTCATTTTTTAACTTGTATTTTATTTTTAAAAATTATTAATTTAGTAGCTAATTAATAAAAAAATTGTAATAATATGACAATTACACTCCTGGCAAAAGATAAAACCAGAATCACGCAACCTCATTCATGAAAAAAAATCTCATCCTCTCCTCTCCTCTCATCAGCTTTATCAAAAAATCAGAAACTTGTCCAGATTGATCTTCACAATCACACTTGCATGAAGTTGTTTCACCTTGAAGCTAAAACTTCATGATAATGTAGCATGGAGTTGTTTCATGTTGAAGCTAAAACTTCATGCTATTATTTACCTACAATCTACAGTTTTATCATGAGTTTTATCTGAAACTTCAGTCTAAACATGCTGAAGTTATTTAGTTCATTGCTAAAATTTCAGTTTAAACATGCTGAAGTTATTTAGTTCATTTACGAAAACTTCAAACTAAATATGCTTAAGTTTTTTAGTTCACTTGCTAAAACTTTAGGCTAAACATGCTCAAGTTTTTGTCTTGCAGTAAGTAATTTTCTAATGAGTTTTTGCTAATGCATGCTGAAGTTATTTAGTTCATTTTCTAAAGCTTCAGACTAAACATGCTTAAGTTATTTAGTTCATTTGTTAAAACTTAAGACTAAACATGCTTAAGTTTTTTAGTTCATTTGCGAAAACTTCAGACTAAATATGCTTAAATTTCTTAGTTCATTTGCTAAAACTTCATACTAAACATGCTTAAATTTTTGTCTTGCAGTATGTAATTTTTTGATGAGTTTTTTTAAATGCATGCTAAAATTATTTAGTTCATTTGCTAAAATTTCATAGCAAAATATGCTGAAGTTTTGTCCTGCAATTTACTTTTTATTAAAAAAGGACAAAATCATCTGTTTAAAATATTTTTAACAAAAAAATGAGTATTAATATAAATAAAAAAATAAAACAAATATAAATTAAAAAGGGACGATCAAGTAAAGCGCCCATAAAATTTTTACCAATAATCTTCACCACGGCCTAACTTCTGACAGAGCCTTGAATTCGATTAAATATTTTGAAGAAAGAATTTATTGGATTTTAATTAGGACTTGGAAGAGGTGAATATTGGTCGTTTTTGACTGATTAAATTTGTTTCAAATATAACTGACGTTCATTAAAAAAACATTTTTTATTATTCAAATTGCTGAAAGTGTACATTAAGCGAATATTTAGAGTCCGTTTGGATTAGCTGATTGTAAATAACTGATTATTTTATAGTGTTAAAAAGTTTTGTAAGTACTGAAACTGATTTTTAAAATAAGCATTTACATGTTTGGATATAAGTGGTGAAACTGATAATAAGCAGTTGATGTATTTGATTAAAAAGTGCTGATAAGCTATTCTTTTGTTAAAAAGACTAAAATACCCTTGAATTTTTTTAAATAAAAAAATACTTCTAAATCAATTTAACTAACTAAATTGACTTATAAACTCAACCAAACATCCTCTTAAAGTACGTACAATAATTGAAAAATGGGTGGGTGATCGAGGGGTGGTCTCGAAACTAGAGAGAGCAACTGTAAATTGACTGGGGTTTGAGACAAAGAGGAGTTACGAGGCACACAAGGTTGTTGACTTTTTATCCTCTATGTTTTAAATAGGAGTATTCAATTTTGTTTTAGTCGAGGCAAATGAATTGTCAGGTCGGTATTGGTGTGATTTTTTTATTTTTTAAAGGAAAATATAATATATTTATTATAATTGAGTATTTTTTATAAAAAAAAATTATAATTCTTTCATGTTTGACTAGTCATTTTTCTTATAGGAAAATATTTGAATTTTTATAAATTGAGGATCCTTCCTTTTTATTCAGCAGTTTCAACAATGTAGTCATACAAGATTTGAGAGTCGTGTTACGGGAAAAAACTTTACGGAGTACGTGTAGTGTGTCACTTGTGTTTGTCTTTTCGTGAGGTTGTTCTTTCAATATTTTGTATTATCTTTTATTATAGTGAATTATTCATTTCTACTATAAACATATTTCAATTAGCCAAACTACATTAAATATTTATATCACTTTTAATATATTAATTTTTTTTATTTTTAAATTTATCGTCGTTCATCGCAGGAGACCTAAAAACAAAGAGAACAGCAAATGCTTTGCACAGTACTTAATATACTACAGAAAGAAGTAACCTAAGTAAACAGTTATTACATGCCATTAACATCTTAGCAGTGTGGTGAGCTCCCTCCATCCCAAATTATTTATTCCATGCGGTTTACTTTATTTAACTTTTTGGCCTTTATTTTGTGCCCATAATATTTGATGTTTTTATATATTAAGAAAGAATTAACTTTTTTTTTAAAGTTGTTCTTGAAATAAAGAGACTTTTAATGAACAAAGTAAAATTAATTTTATTATTAATTAATATTAAAATACGTATTAGTAAAAAAAAATGAATTAAAGTGGAGCGAGGAGTGTCATGTTTGATATATTTTACTCACTTTATATGAATGTTGACCTGACATTTTAAAATGTGGGATGCGTTGGAAATCAAATTTGAAACACACACCGTCTCTCCACCGTTTGACTATGTCGGCAACTTTTTATTGCTCATCACCTTCTATTACTGGCCCCAATACTCGTTTCCTTAGTGCCAATGTGGACGTCATTTATTTTGGACAAATACTTCCTCTCATTTTTAAAAATCAATCCTTTTGATAAGTTAAAATTAATTTTAAAATATTTATCCTTCCTGATCCAATCAATAAGTAAAACGTTTGAGGGAGAGATAAAAGATTAGAAAAATACTCCTATGACTAAGTGGTGCAAAAACCATTAAAAACGGATAATATGAGTCAAAGCGAGTATTAAAGTAATGATTATTAAGTTTAGATGGCAGTATTGAGATTAAGATGTTTTCAGTTCAAATCGTACCAAGTAGGAATTTGTGTGAAAATTAAATGCGGAGTGCTTCTCACTGTTATAGTTTCCTGGTCCAGTGCTAAATATTCTTTCTCACATATTTCTCCAAATTATTTACCTAGGAAGACGCTACATATATTAAAATTACTAACTACTACATGACTATATTCTCCCAAAATAACCTCTCTAAACTATTCTCTTTCATAATCTTACAAGTTGGAATCTGGAAAGCAACTCTAACACACACACACACACACACAGAGAGATGAAAACACTAGGAAGTTCCAGGAACTGCTGAATGATTTGTCTAATTAGAATTTTACATATATATACACGAGTTCTTTTTTATCTTCTTCCTTGACAAACAGTGGAAAAAGAAAAGAACGAAAGATTAGAGCATTTATACAGCTGATTAGTGGGAAAGAAATCATTTCGACAGAGAAGAATACATGAGCAGGGAGCAGATGTGTTGCAAAAATGCCAAACAAGAACCAGGACTATCATTGTTCTCTTGCTCTGGCCACCGTTACTATAGGGTGTTAGCATTAAAATTTTTGTCAAATAACATCAGTTCTACACCTGTCTTGTCAGGCTGTTGATCCGCGGTTATGTTGTATTACGTGTGTTCTCAAACTACAGTCTTTAACCTGGTCCACAATTCATAATATTAATCATAATCTGAGTAATGCAGAAAAGACCTACACAGAAGAAGTGAACAACACATGAAATGGCTGGCTGCATTACCTGCATTGTTGCTATCATCGACAAGAAATCTTTGCACTGTTCAAGAGAAGCCTGCTCTTTGGCACCTACTTTGGCAAGTTCACTTACCAAACAATTTAATTCCTCCACCTGAAAAGGACACACTTTTTAGGCAACCACCAAATTATCACACCACTCTATCATATTTCTTAAAATTAAACCTTCTTTTGCTATCAAAACAACTAAGTTTTTTAAAAAGTTACAATAAAAGTACAGCTCGTCTGTTGTAGCAGATTACTACTAATATGCACCAGCAGTTCAGTTGGAAGGAGGAATTGTGCTATTCCTGGAAACCTCAAGATACATATCACGAGAACAGATAATACCCAACTTTCAAAAATCAAAGTACAGACTTTTAACACAGGAAGCTTCAACAGATACTTCCACAACGCACATTTTCATCACTGTTTACAGTCTTGAACAAGTAATGATCCTTATGTCATCTACTTCCATCATACAATAACAAGAGCTGTAGTGCAACTACACCAGAATTCATTCCACTACGAAAACACAAGCAGGTTATATATACATCTCCAACAATGGATAACATCATTCCATATGTTTTATTTATTCCACAGGCAAAGCAAATCTCGGTAATCCTTAAATGAACACCACAACCACTTATTCATATATCAAAGGTGCCTATGTTACATTACTGTTGAGATAGAAGTAAACAGAAAATATCTAATAGTCAATTTGACACTGCTTGTAACTTCGTATATATTCACCAATTCAAAAGGAACCTGAAGCGTGGGTACACAACAGAAGAATTACACTCAACATTATAGTTAGTCAAGGTAGCAAAGAGATCAACTTCCAATAGACAGGCTAATTGCAGACAATAGAGAGGCATTGCCGGCGGAATTACTAATAAAGGGGACAAATGGAATTTCCTGGGATGGATCTTTTAAAAGAATTATTCAGGACGGAGAATGGAGAAAAGACCATTTTCTTCAAGCAATATATAGCCTAGTGACAGTGGAGGGACATCCAGGATGGTGTGGAGGGGCCTGAGTTAGACTTGTTCCTTGGTGAGATTGCTTTGTCTAGCCGATAAGGGAGGAGAGGAATTCATGTGGAGACCTTGTAATTCTCTCCTTTGTACTATGTACAGTACCCTCTTGGTACTGATATTTAATAAAATTACCTTCATCTCAAAAAGAGAGGGAGAGAGAGGAATCATGTGGTGAAATATTAGCAAGACGGGCACCAAAAGGGTAACCTTCTTTACGTGGCGGTCACATGGAATCTTATACGGTGCAAAACTTGAGGGATTGCACATTGGTAAGATGGTGCCATGGGTGCAAGAAAAGTGGTGAGACTACTTGCGCTTCCCTGGACCCTACGATAATGCGGGATTTTTTGTGCACCGGGCTGCTCCTTTACTGCTTGCTCTTCATTGCAAGTATGCAGATGGGTTATGGAATTTGGTGTACTTGATGTTTAACATTTCATGGCTGCTTCCAGGAACAGTTGCTTAAGCAATTTTGACAAGGAGATTGAGCAAAACTAGAAAGAAAAGTCAATCTGGGAATAGCATTTTCATGCATCTTGCAGAGGACTGGGGAGAAACCAAAATTAACAAAAGAGTTAGATGGGTTCAGACGATGTGAAAATCAAGAGCTACAAAATCTTTTACGTATACTTCTGGTGCAAAGAACATATTTCTTTTTGTAAAGATTGTTAGATTTTTCTTAAGCATAATACTAGATACTTCTATCTATTCAACTTTTGCCACATTCTTTATGTCTATTAATGAGATGGTTATTCTGATTTATAAAAGGGCAGCCTGTGCACTAAGCTCCCAGCTCCAGCTACGCCCAGGTCAGGAAAAGGATCGGACCACATTGGATCCTATGTACACAGCCTTACCTCAGATTACTTTAATAGCCTGTTTCCGCGGCTTGAACCCGTGACCTCCTGGTCATACGGTGACAACTTATACCGTTGGGCCAAAGCTCCCCTAGTCATTAGATTCAGGATTGGGCAGTCATTAGGCTACAGTAGTTATCCCTTCTGCAAAAATGAAGCTGGAGTTCCAGATCACTTGCCGCACAAACTAGCTGTTTCATTGAATTTCTTGTACATGGAACTAGTTTGGGAACCATCAAGATCCAAAGGTGTCAAAGCACTGCTTGAATACAATGTGTTAAAGACAGTATTTTAAAAACCAGACTATCCTATTGTTAACAGCTTTAAATTTTTAAATGAGGTGGTTTGCAAAATTCAATACTTTTTCTTGGTGTTGCTTGTATACAATCAAGAAGACATGATGCATGTGATCCTTATCAAAAAGACTTGATGCATATGAAACTTAGAACTGAATAGAGTTTATTCTGGTCGGAAACCATGTTTCATCACTAATCCAGCTATTACTTTCTATTTTTTTGGTTTGTTGATAAAATCTAATTCCAGCTATTATTATATTATAACGATGATTTTATGCATATTTCTGTCAGACATTGGCTGAACTGATCTCATCCTTTTCCAATTCCAAAGCGAACAAGTGAACTCATGCAGTCTGCTTTCAACCTTTTATAGGTTTAAATGCACTACAAGTACTAACGTATGTTATTAAGTAGATTTTTTGGTCTAGCCTTCAGTCAAGAACTGGAGTTCCAAGTCTAACCATTGTGTAATCAAGTGCTCAAACCTCCAGGTAGTAATTTAATCAGCCAAATGCTCGAGCAACATGGCAAGTGGAATCTAAATTTCACAAGGTGAGGTTCTCAGATTTTTTCCTTATCCTCCATCAAATCTTATGTTCATGTACTTGTCCATTTTTTATTCTGCTTTGTATTCCAGCTTACTTAACCCTGATGTTCATATCTTGTATGCATGTATTTGGTCATTAATCTTTGCGGAAGATACTCGTGTCCAAAACTCACTGTTTCTCTGGTTTATGTTGGTTGGTTACAGATTCTTACTCGACTTCATTATTTTCTAGTCCTACCAGTAAAACTGGAAATTGCATTCATGACAGGGTAACATTTCTGCTAATTGCCAGGAAGGCATATTTTCTCTTCCAAATTGCTTGTTCAATTCTTTCTAACTTTATGTACAAATATACGACTATCTCATACAACAGACCTCCTTGGTCTACTTGGCAAAATCATTTCATTCAAAACAATGAAATTGGATCAAAGAATGAGCAAGCTTTTAATATCTTTACTTTTTCCCCTAAACAAAATTGCAGACAATTGACATCAGTTTCTTCTATCAAGAAACCATGATTCTAACATATCAAATCCAATAAAGCTGCCTAATGATTTTTTCCACTATACTGCATTCTACAGCTCTGGAAACAAAGGTTTTCAACACAAAAACTTCTCTTTGTAATATTTTCCTTGTCTTTCCTAATTCCTTTTTCTTTTTTCTTTTTTTTGATGAAGTAAATTTCCTAATTCCTTTTTCTTATCACTTCACTCCTTTCATGAGTTTTGAGAAGTTGGCTTGTTAGATGGAAATTGATCTTCCTTCCTTTATTTTCTTTTCCTTATAACTTTCCTGTATGATGTTGTAACTCTGAAGATTTAAATGGTTGCCCCGTTTACCTCTCTCTTCCCTATTTTCATCGGGATCACTATGAACTATTACAAATTCCAAGTAATAAACTACCTAAACTAAGTTCCTTGTTATTATTTAGAATCTCTTATGGAATCCTCCAAGTAAAATACTGCTTTTACTGCAGTACTTTTAACAATATGCCTTGATCCTATAATACTAAGGATAAATTTACGCGGCAGCACCAGCAAAACCTGAGAAATCATCTCGTTAAAGGAGTTATTTTGAAATACACTGAGATTAAAAAGAAAATGCAGCTTCCTTTGACTTGTCTTTTCTTTTATTACTTGAGACGAGAAAAAAAGGGCACAATGGAAGAAAAAAATCTATATAGGCGATACCAGTTTTTTAGATTAAGTCTTAGTCATGTTAGTACGTTAACCTTAGGTCCAATGATTTCTAGAGTCCTTTGTTCTTATTTTTATTTTACATTATATAATATTGAACGGAGATCAGCTTAAATGGAGCGACACAGTCACAGATGATTCATATAGCCGAACGGCAACTTGCTTGGGATTGAGAAGCAGTTGTTAGATGAGAGAGAGATAACAAAATCTGAAGAGGATCCACTCCATATCAGAAAGAGCTCAATATGATATTTGTGACATGGGAACAATTCTATTGCAATTCAAGACAAACCTCAACAACAGTTGTGAGCTACTTGATAAACAATATTCTATGTTGCTTAAATATCCTAACAGCTTTATCAAAAGCAAAAGAAAAATGAAGAGGAACTAGTACACTCACTACGCATTAACTGAATTCACGGCAACAGTCACCATTAACAGAAAGATAGCTAGATAAAAATGAGGTTACCTTGCCCAAAATGGAGCCGACTGAGGATGCCATTGCCTGCATCACACCATGCGCTGAACTAACAGCATCCTTCAAGTTTTGGATGTCAACCTGTTATTAACACACAGATTACATTAAACTATATGTTACCTCTTATGAAAAACAGAAACGAAGCCTAAAATCAAAATATAATGTGTCACCCAATTTCATACATGAGCTCCTCCAATGACCGGTAGACGGAGAGTGCTCGCTTTCAAGGCTTCAATTGCTCCAAGCAGTGAGATGGAGTGTTCTTTATCAAATGAAGCCCAATCTTCTAAGGACATCATCTACAGAAGAAAAGAATCAACTTAGCTCACAATAATCATATCATGCCTACAGTTATTCTCTCTGATAACTACTACAAGACCGCATCAACTAGATCAACTGGAAGACACTTTCTCTCAGAGTCTCAGACACTTATTCAGAATAACAAATTGCAGTTGATATAAACAGTCAGACTTTCCGATTAGGAGTGGGTTTCCAGATGAATTGGCTCTACTTTGGCTGAAAACTGACGAGGATGGCACCAAATATGAAACATAAAAGATAGTATTTGAGCTGAGAAAATATAAACCAACTGAGAAGAAACTGGATGCATTTTTAGTTGCAAGCTGTATTCACGAATGATGTATTTCAGGGATTTTATTCATATATTGAAGGTGAAAGCTAGAATCTAATTGTTGCCCGACTGCAGAAAATCAGAGCTACAAGGCAAACACAGAGGAGTCTGGTACTCGCTGCTGGAGTAGGAAAAAACATCAAACAAGTCATTGACTACTTTTAGAGTAATTTTACTTCTGCAAAAAAATGAAGTAACACAACACTCTTTTAAATATGAACTTATAAAACAGAAGGAACTGCACTGCTACATGCACAAGCGAAGATTAGAAGGTGAGCTTTCCAACAGAATGAATGGGGCAAAAACTTACGAACACATAGCAAGTTACTCTCATTCTGAATAGCAAAGCAAAGAAATTAAAACTATCAATTTTGAAATCCGCTCTTAGGGTGAGAGAAAGCTTGAACAGTAGATAATTGTGTTAGGTAGGGTAATCTGTCACTTATGTGAACTTATGAAATATGCATCCCATGTATCAGTAAGAAACGGAACTCCCTTAAGTCAGAAATTGTCCTATATATTTTGGGTTGTCCCTAAAACAAATCCACTCCCTAAAAGAAACTTTTCCTCTCGCTCTCAATACTTTCTCAATATTCTACTAAAAAAAGTTCATAAGAAACCAACTCAAATGGGTTAAAATTCCTCGGAATGTTAGAGTTGCATTTGGTGTCAGCTAGAAAGGAGCATAGAACATTTCCATTCCGGATAGGCCTGACACGAGTGGAGTAGTCAATAAGATTCATGGGCAAAGTTAAGAGGCAAATGTCAAAAGGTCAACAGCATCACTCATATTGAGATGCTCATAGTTAGTATTTGCTGGGCAATATAAGATTCATGTTATGCGTGCCATAGAGAGGAGTGCAAAGGAAGATGGGAAGTGTAGACAATGCAAAGGTATTAGAAGAAACTAGCTTGCATTTCAATGAGTCCAGGGATCAAACATGATGAAATAGCAGAATATCCAAATGACATTTGAATACAATATAACTTTAAGGAAATTTGAAAACATGAAGGACCTGAACTGGTACCACTGGCACGTTCCAACTATAGTCATGAATCATGGACGGTGCGTTAGAGGGCTTCTTTTCATATGCCAAAAGAGGTAGATCAAGCAGCACCACAATTCAATAACTATCGGCAGAGGAAGGAGGATTCTTTTAAAGGATAATAAGATAAAATTTTGAGATATTAATGGGGTATTGACAGAGAAAGGCAAATTAGGATTAAGTTAAGTAGCAGCTATGCTTAATAATCAAACAAAAAGAAACAGGAGAGAAAAGGCAATTATTGAGCTCAGAAGCAAAGCAGATACCGAAAGTGAAAATAAAGCTCATTCTGAAGTGCAACCAAACTATGTTAATAGAGGGCAAAGTTTTTCTTAGCCTTCTCAATAAAAAGAGGGCCAAAGTTAGGCTGCATCAGGCTGGTTGATTTTACCTTGTAGGGAATATCTTTTCAACGGAATATAAAATAAGCATGAAACCAAAAGATGATATCACCCAAAAAATCCACAGCAAGAATTTATAATATGGAAAATGTACCTAGGGGAACAAAGGGCTGGTACCATACCTGTCCCTTTAAAATGGAAGCTAGCTTCAATTTCTGCCTCAGTAACTGTAGCCTGTGTCTTTTCTTAGTGATTGTATCACGTAAATCTGATATTGTTATCCATGCGTTCCACAAAGTTTTCTGCAAAAAGTACAACATTTTAGCTTATAAAATGGGTAGGGATCTTGTTTATCAATCAGCATAAACTTATTAAAGGAACTAAGATAAGACCTTCAATCTTTATAACAACCTAGTGAATTGAAGCTATTTTCAAGACGGCTTGAACCAAAAGGAAGGATCTGATAGAAGCTTTCTAAGAAAAGAAATGCATAACCACTGGATTGATCAACATTAACAGATAGAATTTCAGTAAAAGTTACCTATCTCAATTAGCAAGTGAGAAGAACAATGACCAAATAGATGACAATATATGAAGTCTTATAACTTCAGTTAAAAACTTCTCTTACAACATCTCTTATCCACAAACTAAAAGTTGAAGGTTTAATTCAAATAAGATCAGAAAGCAAGAGAGTTCCTTGCAAGGCAGTTTGGCCTAACCATGCTCCTAGCTATGTAAACTTCTTTGTTCGGACAGCAGCTTGAGACACAAATTTAACAGTTGATAATTAGATAAGGAACAAAACAATACATATCCGCTGGTACGTTTTTTGTGCAAAGAAACTAGTGAAGATATTAATCATTTTCTCATTCTCCGTAAGATCGCCAACCAAGCAGTGGAATTTCTTCTTGCAACTTTTTGGTGCTACCAAGACAATGCCAGGACTGTTATCAGACTATTCAATGATGGAGGGGACAGAAAAGAAGAACCAGCGGAGCAAAGCTTGGATTATATGGAGAGAACAAAACCAAATGGAAATTCATGGAATAGGTAAAACATTTAATCAAATTCTTTATTTTTTTTTTGGAGCTAGCCCACATGGATAGATAACTGCCTGCATTCTGTAGATAGAAATGTCAATCACTAAAGATCTATTACTATTAGGTATGTGCTTTTCTTATCCCCAGAAGTCATTTATACCCTACCAAAGGAAAATTCATGTAAGAGGAATGATTTGAAGTACTTGTTCACATAGCTTTTCTGCAAGGTATGGAAGAATCTGAGCTCCCTTGTTCTTATTAGTCACATCCCACAAAAATTATAAGGAAAACGAATAAAATCAGGGGGAAAACAGTTTGAAGTTGAAGGGGTATACACAACAAACCAATCAATCAACCTACACCTCAGTTCCAAGACAAGTTGCAGTCTGCGATACAAATCCTCAACATATTCCGCTATATTTGGGCCCAGTTGAATTTAATACTAGTAAGTAATCCTTAGGAGTACACATGCAACACATTATAGTGAAATTTTGATATCGAATTAAGAGATCAAAATTTACAGTGAAAAGTATAGCTTTACCTCTGCATTGTGTTTTTGCACCAGCAAAGTTGCTTCAGTCGTAGCATTTACAAAGCGCCATTGTAAGTGTCGATTGTACAGAAGCCGCAACAAGTGTGCATCAACAATTCGATTTTCGCCTACCTTCCCCCTCCGAACATCAACAGCAAAACTAAGAACTGAAGGGGTCTCAACGAAGTTACTATTAATAGTACTAACCACATTTCTGACACGTGATGGACTAGGCATTCCTCTGGAAGGAGATGACCCAATAAGCTTACTAGGAGATGCAGACCGAATGCTTCCACGAATAGGCGATGACATTATTCGCGGGGACGATATTGGGACATCACTAGAGTACTTTCTCAACTTCGGTGGCACAACCAATTTGGAACCTGGACTTGTCGATAAAGGCGACCCAGGATCCTGCAACCTCCTCAACCTACTATTTGTTTCTTGCCAAAACCTAGCAGAAACAACAATGCCACGAGGCACGCCACGTATACGTGAACTCCCACCACACTCCTGCACTCCTGAAGTACTACCAGAAGAAACACTATCTGTGTCAGATGCAGTAAGATCAGAGGGTAGAGACGACTCATTATTTCCGTCCTGAGGTTGTTCAACAGCCTTCAAAGCCGGCTCAGCATTTCCCAAATCAAGACTCAACCTGCCGTCAAATGAAGCCCTCCTTTCATCAATCATAGATTGCTGCAGCGTCCTAATTACATTCCCAGATGCAATAACCTTGTTTCTATCCCCATTACTACAATCTAAGCTCCTCGCCAACGGGTTCCCCTGCCTAGCCCTCCCCGGCCAACGATGCTGATCAATAGGCTTAGAATTCTCCAACTGATCTGCCCCACCACAATCAGCTCTCCCTCTAAGGGGAGTAGTAACAGTACTACTACTAGTAGTCCTCCTCCTCTCAGGGGTTCCTTTCCTTAAACTACTCAAATTAGGAGAAGGTGGAGCCACCTTAGTCTTACTTACAGGAAGTGAAAAGGTTTCACCTTGAAATGAAACTGATAAACTCCTAGTAGAAGTCACCAGCAGCTTTGTTGCTGCAGAAACTTCACCTACATTACTGCTTACTTTAGAATCAAGATCAGGTGTAAGAGGCCTAGAAACCGCAGACGACCGCCTCCGGTCAGTCACTGAAACAGATCTTTTGGGACCTGAAACAGGAGTAGTAGTATTTGACAAATTTCTAGAAATTAAAGGAGAAGGGAATCTTCTAGTACTAGAAGAAGTTGAAGTTGAAGATAGTGAAGAAGAATTTGAAGAGGAAGTAGAAGGAGAAGGGGACATATAACGAGATTGGACAGTTCTTGATTTGGGTCTTTTAAGGTTAGCAGCAACTCCAACTCCATTGTTGTCTGGTAACAATGGCGGTCTTCTTGGAGGCTCGTCTTTGGGGTTTTGTCGGCCACTTGTTGAAACAGCAGCCACCATCATCTCTCTCTCTCACACACACACAAAGTAACTCTCACTCTTTCTCTCCAAAATGGGAAATTCAGCTCTCACATTGTATTTTCAAAACAAAAGAAACTTACCCATTAGCTGTTTCAGTGTCGCCATGGCCTAAATCCTGCAAAAGAAAGATCAAGATTCAAGAAATCCCACCATAACTCAAAACCCCATTATGAGTTTCTGATAAAGTCCACATTTTTTTACAGCTCAAACAGCACTAGGTTTAAAGAAGAATAACTTTAAAACAGAGAAATTAGAGAAGTGGTTTTCCGGTGAGAGTAAAGGAGGAAAGAGGTGAGTGAAAAGGCTCAGATTTGGGGGTACAGAGAATTGGTACATCCTTTTTAGGCTATTGGGTGGTTTTGGGGTTTTGTGAATCTTTGGAAAGACGTTACGCTAAGCAAATCATAATTTTGTGTTTCACTTATTTCTTAATGATTTTTAACATGCTTTGTTTATTTACACTATATAATATAGTAATGTGTTTCTATTTGGTAATTAGAAAATGATTATTTTGCTTTGTAATTAAATCAATCATTTTGTTGTTATTTGTATTTATATATTAGAAGAGGCGTGACTATCTTTATTTTTGTCTATTTGCGAGTGGAGTTCGTAGGTATTGATGGAGGTGTCCCAACTCCACATAAAAGCTCTCCCATACTTGAAATGCAAGTAATTACTTTAATATTTTTTGCTTTACTATATTTTGTCCCTTTCCTCAATTACGAATATGACATATTAAGATAAAATATAATACTACTATAACAATAACTACAACTCCGTTACACTTACCGGATAATTTTTACGTATCATCATTTAATTCTTAGTATATTACACTAAAATTAATTATTACTATAACGAAATATATATATATACATAAAAATTGTGAAATTAATATATTTAATTTGACACCTCAATTGTTTTTTTTTTTTCCTGCTTCTTATTAGTGGGTCAAAAGTGCTATTTTTAATTATTATTTTTTAAGAGGTGACACTTGGATTTATGTAGTATGAGTTGTTAAAGCAGTAGCCTTTTTGGCATTTCAGATCGAATTTTAGCATTTATTGATATTTTTCATGTACTATATTATATTATATTATGCATAATTTAGTTTTTTCTTTTCAATTACAAAATTAGTTTTATAATTTTAACACACTAACTGAATTACTGAAAGTTTGATAATTATCATTAGATTAGCACAGTAGTTACTAGATGAAACCGTTCCACTCTTTCTAACACCAGTTGTTGATCTTTTTATGCAATTACTATTTAATGCTTAACAATTTTTTGATCTAAATTACTCCTATTTCTACTTCTTTTAATAAATAAAAAGAAAGTCATAGTATAAAAGTTTGTTAAGACTTGAATGTCAAATCAATCCAGAAAAGTAAAAAAAAAAGAGAGAATCTCTTATACCAAAGTGCCCCAATTATATACTTATATAATACTATAGAGTTAAATTACAGGGCTGTAGCCCCTCCATAATTAGAAATTTGGACAACTCAAATTAACTAAAATCCCTAGTAAATTCTATTTTGCTCCTAGAGGTCAAGCTAATATTTTTGCTACACTTTTTCTTTTTAATTAACTACCTACAATCTAGTTGGCGCAAAAGTCATAGGTTAACTAAGATAAAACAAATTTCCTAGTTTGACCATTAAAGTAGCCCCTTCAACTACTAACAACAATTGTTGTTAAAAGACACATAACAGTAGTAAGAGGTAAGAAGCCAAAGAATCTTTGTCCCACAATTGACTGTTCTTGGATTTATAGGGCTTCATTATTTGAGCAAAGAAAACGCAAAATACAAGAGTTTAATTTGAGCTACAAGTTTTGGATTGGTAATTTAAAAATAAACAGCGTTTGCAAAGTCATTAAAAAATAGTCATTATTTTGCTGAAAACTTTCAGCATATTATGTTGGAACACCAGCAAACGGCAAGTTCCAACATAATATGCTGGATTATGGAGCTTCTGCATATAAACTTCCAGCATATTGTATTAGAACTTTAGCACCATTATAAACTCTAGCATACTATGCTGGAATCTCACATGTAAAAATTCAAACTCCATCGTATTATGCTGGAATTTTTTCGGACTTTTAAGGGTGTTTTTGTTCAGATTTTATCTTTACATAAAAAAGTTACTAAATTCCGATTATTTTTGAATATGTGATTGTTTTTCAATTACCAGTTGTAGATCTGATTATTTCTGAGTTTTTTTTTCTCGTTTAATTTTTGCGCAACGTGTTAAATTGATCTGCAATAATAAATATATTTTTATGTAATACAAAAATTGGGTATTAACTTGTCCTAGCCAATTAAATCAAACTGTAATATAAGAAAATTATTTAATAGACTAATAATGTATATAACTTACGGCTTGTTTGGATGGTTGTTACCCATTGTATTGTATCGTATTGTTATTTTAAATACGATGTTTTTTTTTATTGTATCGTATCGTTAAATCTGTCGTTACATAACGACGAAATGTGGCACTTTATGTAACGACCGATTTGGTGTGGTCGCGTCGTTACCTTGTCTTTTTCTCTCAATTTCACCCTTCATTATTATTTAATAATTTTATTTTATCATTTACTTTACCTTTTATATAATAGTTTTATCATGTATCATAATTTTTCTTTATAATATTGCAAGTTTATTCTTCATATTGTTGGTGCGTGATATCATGAAATGGTGGCAAACGACACAATATATACAAATATTGTATTTATCAAACAATACAATACAATACAATACAATACAGTACGATACTGTACATTACAAAACGATACGCAACAACCATCCAAACAAGCTGTTAAGTTCGGGCTTGTAATATTTTCAGATATAAGACAAAGACAAACACCCACAAAGAATGAAATCGATAGATATCTCACTAGAATTCTAAGGCTTTAAATCTGTATGTCGTATTTGCATGTGAGCATTGCTAATTTTAGTGAACTTCCAACTCTGTAATCTCAAGTACATATATATAGTTTATGTGTATCAGTAATAAGTGTATGCCAACTTTTTAAGTTGAGTGTCAATTGTCTCTGTTTAAAGTTGTTCATGTGGATAACATGTCTTTTTCACTGAAACACTCCCTATTCTTCTATATGTGATTGAATATCTACTGCAATACTTTCATTCATGTATTCTTGCATCTTTGAATACACAAAGTTTTCAGGTATACGATCCAGAGGAGGATCTAGGATTTCAAGAGGAAGATTGCACTATGATAAAAAAAATAGATTTAGAATTTTACACTTGATGGATTTAATAACTTACTCTTTTACCATAAATTTACTATACTTTAAAAATTATAGATTTAAAATTATATTTTTTATGAATTTTTAGTGATTTTTTTACGCATGTATCTATACTCGTGTCGAAAACAAGTTCGCCCAGAGTGGGATATAGAGGTGCACCCAATTATTATTGGACCACGGGAGTCTTTGAACATGCAGGTGCACACATATATATTTAAGTAATTTTAAAGAAATACAATATTGATATACATGATATAAGAAGAGGAGCATAAGTTCACGTGAACTCATTTCTCTTAACCTAGATACGCCCCCGATACAATCCAACTATCCATGCGTTTCAAGTTTTACATTAACGTAGGAAAAATGTTAGATTTTCCTATATATTTACATATAGTATCAACTCTTATAAAAATTTGTTGACACAATTGATTATTTCACGAATGGTGGAATTGGTCAGTTTCTTAAATAATTTCAACAGTATAGCCTGTAGTGGACAACATGAAAAAAAAACTACATATGATATGTACATATGCGGTTAACATAGATACCATTTAGTAAGTCATTTGATTCTGTATCACACAAAAAATTTCATGTATATATGAACATGTAAGTAATATTATCCTAAGAAACTGTGGTACTTGCAAATAATACAAAGCATATGAAGTATTAATTTGGTAAAAGAAGTAATTAAATTTTAGAATCACTGTAATTTCAAAACGTACAATAATCTAAATTATTCACTTATATAGTACTAAATTATGACAATAAGTTGATATTGCTTAACATAAAATTGGGTGTAGGCCACATAGTAATCCCAAAATTGGGATAGGAGGGTATAAAAGATTACCTGAGGAGAAATAAAGTGAATAGAAATTGGAGCTTCAAAGAAGTTTGCCTAAGGAATATTAGGAACTTGAAAAGACATCCTTGCCTTGTAATCTTTGCAAACAAAAAGTTATGCTTCAAAATGTTTTGTTATTTGTGGAGTAGTACCACTACTATTAATCGGAAAGCTTTCGGGGTCGTTCAGTACGTGGATTAAATTATCACGGGATTATAATTTTAGAATTATAATTCCACTACTAATTTATACCACATGAGAGATGGAATAAAATAATTTCACATTTGATAGGATAAAGTGGAATAAGATGAGATATCGTGAGATTAAATTTATACCTTGTTTGATTGACGGTATAAATTTATCTTAGGGTACACCTCCAATCAAACAAAGTATATATAAATTTTATCCTACATTTTGCTGGCTACAGCCTAGGGATAGGATGCTCCGTCCCACTCATTGTATTCTCTATATGCCTATTAATTCTCCCTTGTTTTTGCCGCATTTTGCTTCGCCATCTTCTCCACTTTGTTACTTTCGCCTTATATTACATAACTATTACACGGAGGTGACAAAATTAGTCACATCATAGAATGAGTTGGATTATGACTCGTTTATTAATGATTCGAAGTAATGTATCTTGACACAACTTATATTCAGTTGTAAATTCTTGAGGAATACTCCAGATTAGGTTGTAATCCGTTACAACTAAATTAATTCTTATTTCGAAAAGTATTCTTACGAATTTAAAAGTATATATATTTACACATATATTAAATCCCTTCGGGATCCCCCTTCAGTATCTTCTGGGTCGAGCCTGTCGCACATGGTTTATCTAGTGCAGTTTACATTCTTGTGTGGTTTGCAAGCTATTGCACAGTAGGGGGTTTACCCAGTGCGCACAGAGTGCTCACCCAAAGGACAGAGACTGTGACAGATATTGTAGCAGCTGCGGGTTTCCTGGAGTTCCAAGTAATTACAAAAATCGTAACAAAATATAGTATTGGATGCGATGTGAATATTATAGATTTTTGGATTCGTCTCTAGATATGTGGCATTGTGACTTTTAAAAAAGAAAGAAGTCAAGTATCATGTTGAGATATATGTCACAAGAATCCGAGCTAGCTAGGGTAATTACCAAGTTTATGTAAACTTAAAAAAAGAGAACCTAAAGAAATAAAAAACGTCCGTAGGTTCATGCATATAATGTGTGTGTGTCTGATTTTTTAGATCAATTAAAATAGAACGTACAATTTGGTATCAAACACACACGATCGTATATATTTTGTTTGTACGTAGATGAACAAGCTGAGTTATGGTCACCCGTGACTTTCTTTATTTCATTACTATATATAATATAAGATGCTTCTGTCTTTTAATAAGAAAGAGAATTGAAGGTGAAAGTTATAAGAAGCAGAAGGACAACATAATAAATTATCTTCTGGTAAAATTTCTTAAGCCCGTGTCATCTGTAATTTTCTATTTTTACTTCGTGAGGTGCTGACATTTTGTAATTGAAAATTAAGCTCCGTTGTAAATGGGGTTTTTTCTTTGTCTTTTAATATATATATATATATAAAAGGCATATGATATTAGATATTTTAATGGGATATTGTAGCTTTGGATACTTATAGCTCTGAATTTGATAATGATTATAAGCTGCCAGAAATTCGAGTTATAGGAAATAGTATTACAGAATCAGGGTAACCATCAACGACAGAGATGATGAGTCACAAGGGAACAACAATTAGACATTACTGTGAACAAACTCATCTTTTATGGTATAAAAAGACAAGAAACTAAGATCCTCCCTTCTAGCTGACTCACATGCTTATCAGAGAATACATTTTGGATTCATTACTACCATTTAATCATAACCAAGCGTCTTACATGTATATATAATAATTTGCAAAAATAGATAAGTAAATTACATGATCAATTTGATGACTAATGACTTAAACAATGCGTGATATTAGAGAAGCATGAATAATTTTTCAGACACGAGGTAACAATAACATGAGGTTGATCGATCAAGCGGCAGATATACAACAATTGTGACATGTACGCCCCCACCCTAGCCCCATTCTTGACTTTTCTTGAATTACCTCAAAAGAGGAGCTAGAAAGCGAGTTACGATTTCAATTGCTGCAAAGGATTAATGTAGTTCAACCTAAGTAAATCGAAAATTTAGATTCTCTTTTAAATTAGATTGTCAAATCCTCCTCCCTTAATTACCTTCACCCCACAAGAAAAAAGAAAAAGAAAAAGAAAAAAAAACTAAACAAGTGAAGTTTGTTAAAAGACAAGTATTAGATAGCCCAATTGAAGAAATCATTGTGTTCGCCTTTGCTTCGTCTTTCCACTTCAATGTGCAGAACGCGACGAATTTAAGCTTTCTAAATTTGGATTTAATAACAACAAATCTGTAGCTCAAAGTATAAGCCAAGATATGTAACTATTTAATACAGCAGCAAAGAAAAAGAAAGTGGAGGAGAGAATGAATGAGAAAGGGGAATGGCTTAATAATAATAATGTAAATAATTGACATTTAAACGGTGCTAGTAAGTATAACTTCGAGATAAAGAAAGTTGGTAGTGGTAAGCTTGACGAGAATAGTGTTTGGTAAAGCTAGACTACAACTATTGTACTTTGAATCTTGTTTTCCCACTAGGAAGCTTCCTCAATATCTCAAAGTCATTAAATTATTGTATTAATACTCCTTCAATTTCTAAGTTGTAGGTATTAAGTTCAAACATCACTTCATTGTTCACTAAACACTACATTTGGTGACCAAGTTGGCTGACAGGCTCGTTACTCGTTACCACTTATTTTTGTGTTATCTCCTTTTTATTCTGTCAAGCACTTACTACTCACTAGTAAGATATTAATTAGTCCTGCTATTAGGTCTTAATTGTGATGGCAATTAGTCATTGATCCGATTAAATTCATGTGTTTGCTTTCAATTAAATAACGAAACATCACTCGAATAATTGGTATTGGAGTTCGAAATTTTGACAAGTAAAACCCCAGTAGCTATGCTGAAACTTATAGAATTCAGTAATTTTGAACCTTTACCGGTACAAATTTCAAATTTCATGAACACTTCTTGATTTTTGAAACTTTTCTAGTGCAAAATCTAGGGAAAATCCAGCAAGGATCAATGGTTTCTGAATTCCCATTATACTTCATGAATTTTTAACCTATAAATACAAAATCGCGATTTTTTTTTATTGATTTTTAAACTTTTACTAGTACAAAATCCGGGAACGATTCATAATTTTTTTTTGAATGCAAATTTTAACCTTTAGAAACAAAATTCAAAATTTTTTTATTGATTTTTGAACTTTTACTAGTGCAAAATCCATGAACGGTTCACGGTTTTGAATGCACATTATACTTCAGCAATTTTTAACATTTAAAAACAAAATTCAGGAAAAATACTAATTTTTTGAACCATTAATAGTGCAAAATTCAAAAAATTCAGTAGCAATTTATGTTTTTTAAATTCACATTATACTTTTAACAATTGAAAGCTACTGCTTCAAGTCATTCCAGGAACAATTAGTGGATTTTGAACTTATAAAAATATTCAAAGTCCAATACGTATTCATGGAGTTATTCTATATTTTAGATAGTAGTATTTTTGTCCAGACTTGTATTCCTACTAGGGGTGGGCATTCGGTACTTCAGTTCGATATTTAAGAATTTCAGTTCGGTATATCGGTATTCGATTTCTCAATTGTGTATACCAAATACCGTACCTAAATATTTCAGTACGGTTCGGTATTTCTTATTTTGGTTCGGTACTATTTCGGTACGGTATCGGTTTAATATTCGATGGTGATAAAGAACAACGAACTATAAAAGTAAAAATACAGTGCTGGAATTTTTAACTCGGACACTGACATGTTGAGAAACTGCAACCAAATACTTACTCGTACAAGACCAATACTTACGTGATTTTCTAGCAACAAATGGTCAAATGTCTTGATTTTCAATATTGATTTTTGGACCAATATTGTGTTTTGTTATGCTTTGATGATAACAAACAATTAACAAAATAGTGCTTTAGCTAATTAAATAGCTTCAGACAGGTTGAACATTACATATAACTCTAAGGAAGCAGAATAATCATGTATAAGCCTGTACTCAAATCACAATAACATGAATATTACATATAGCTCTAGCCTCTAAGGAAGTCCACGCCTAACATGAACCTACAAAATGCAACAGAATACCAATTGTATTTCTCAGATATAATCATGTACTCAAAACACAATATCAAGTTTCCTTACACTTACAATATGCTCTAAGGAAGCTTCACATCAAAATATTAGTATGCCAGCAAAAATACCAACTGTTCAATTACAATTACAGTCCAACTGTTCTGTTACAAATACCAGTTACAACCAAATTACAGTCCACTTAACAGTATGCTAATTGCTAATTTGGAGCACTAAAATGGAGCAGAACATAACAAAAACACTGCAAATCTTTTTTATGAAAATGCATGCAAATCTTTTCTCTGAAAATGGCCAACCGAGCACGGGGCATGATTGCACTTGAACCTAAACAATATATAAATCATAAGTTAGAATATCGTTTTTTGATGATAATAGAGATAGTATAAGATTGTGTGATCCTAAAATCTTGAGTAAAATCCTAAATATATATTACATGTCACTTTGTCTTCCATTGCATACACTAACAACATTTTAAACTTGGCTCCCCTTCACAACTTAGACAACAATAGGAACAGACTAGTATAACTTAACAGAGAGCAATCTAGTATAACTTAACAGACTAGTATAACTTAACAAATACCAATCTAGTATAACTTAACAGAGTGCAGAAAACTTAAGCAAAAAGATAAAGACAGTATTGACAATTTAGCAATTAAGCAAAAAAAAAAAAAAATTGAAGTCAAATGGACAGTGTTCACAAAAAAACACAGAAACAGTGGATTTTCTTCTCAGTATCAACTGATAAATTCGATTTTATATAGAACTGAGAATACAGAGTAGTATCCGACAATTGACAGTCGATGGAGCATACAATTACTTGTTTCCATGCATTAAGAGGATAACATGGCACACAAAAATACCCAAATCATGCTGACCTAAATTCTTACAAATTCAATTTTTCTTAAACACATAAATTTATAGACACACAGCTTTAGAGTGACCACACAGAAATTAAAGTTCAAAACTAAAAAATAGAGACCCGATTTACAAAATATAAAAAGAAATCTCAAACAATCACAAAATACAAATCATAGAAAATTCATATGAAGCTGGCCGGACCGTTGAGCTTCGAAATAATCCAATCCAATGATTGAGTGAGGAGGAGAGAGGAGTCGGAACTCGGAACTCGGAATCACCAACAACACAACAACGCGAGAGTGACTGCCTGACACAACGACGCCCAGATCGGAGACGAAAATGGTGACTCTATGAGACTATGTCTATGACTGCCTGATTGAAGAATTGAAGAACTGAAGATGAGAGAGTGAAAGTTTGGTTGCGTGAGTGAAGACTGACCGAACTCTGAAGAATTGAAGAAAGAGATAACCTAATTTGCTATTTTATTGCTAAAAATTAAAATGGACTACCTAAGACTAAGAGTACTAGGGTCTGGGTTTGGCAGTTGGCCAGTTTGGGCTTGGTGGCGTCGCTTGGGGTTGGGCCTGAGTGGGTAGATACAGGTAGGGTCCAAAAAAAGTCCATAAAATTTCGGTATACCGAAAATACAGAAATTTTAAAATTATAATACCGGAATACCGAAAATGTAATACCGAATTAGACCGAAATACCGAAAAAACTAAAATACCGAATTAATTCGGTTCGGTTTGGAATTCGATTTTCTGGATTTTATGCCCACTCCTAATTCCTGCATTATTGAGTGGCTATCTTTCCATGGCAATTTAAAATACTTCTAAGCTTTAATAGTCGACCTAAAAAGTGGCTATTTATCAATGAAAATTTTACCTCCTATAGCAAACTATTCCACGTTGAGCACAACATTCCATTCTCAGACGGACATCACTTTAAAATATTATTATCTATAGCTACCTTTTATATTTTATATCAAAATAGGTATTTATTGTATACACTACCATATAGACGTGGAATATGCTATTTATGTTTTTTTTCTCTCTCTCTCTCTCTTTCTTGTAGTTAACACACATTCTCTCTCAAATCACACCAAGATTTTTATTTTCTCTCTCCACGTTCTCTCTCTCTCTCTCTCACACAACAAGATTGTAGGAACAAATTTATCAGAATTAATCCTCGACTCCAAAAGTTCGTGGTAATTGTGAAAGCTTTTAGCCGGACACCAAATTACTCTACTATTCTTCTTTTTTTATTCACTCTTTTTTTTTAAAATTTTCGTCATTGTTAGGTTTTGAGGAAGAAACTTTAAATTTTGTCTTCAATGGATGATTCAACAATTGTCACAACCCAAAACTACGTCACCGGCACCCGACATCCGCATACTACCCACCCGAGTGACCAACCCGTACAAGAATACTCATCTATATGCTTAATAGATGAATGCAGAAACTTTTTAGAAAACACAATTATTTTAAATAAATAAGACCATACATGAAACATAATCTTTAAATTCATCATTTTCAATAATTGAAAAATGCATAAAGATGGTAATATTTCTTTCATGCACGCAATATGAATAACTCTCAATTACAATCCAAAGTAATGACAATTGTCTATGGAATCTCGATAACACAAGGATAAAATAAATACTTGGGACAAAACCTAACCAGAAGAAAGTAAGATCAGCATGACAACTACAACGAAATAGAAATGGTGCCTCACTATATACCTTGGAAAGAGAGCCATCCTGACCTCATCTGCCCATCAAATACCATATCTCATTCTGAAAACATGTAAAGAAAGCGGAACCCCGGAGAGGGGTCCCTGAGGGCTGAGTACACCACCATGGCACTCAATAAGTGTCGTAGACTCTCTCTAACTCGAGTTCCTGGGATAAGGCTTTACAAAACATATGCAACCAACACATTATATAAAGCGATAAACATTTACACAAGTTCATACTCACTTATTTTTAATAAAAAGACTAGTAAACTGTAAAACTTGATACAAACTTATTAAATACTTATATCAACCGATGATTATTCATTCAAAACTATTTTAACTTAAGTCATTGAAATCACTTTTGGCTCCTTAGGTCTATATATAACAAAATCATCTTTTACCTTCCATCGGGAGTACTATACCATCACTGACACAAGAAGGTCAACTAGGTTATGTACCTCGCAAAAAATATCATATACCCTAGTTGCTCAGGTCGTCTCATCGCGGTGCCGTACGAATCAACTCAGACATGCTAGTAATATCACAAATAACACCATCTCAAGGAGAATGATCTGTCATAATCTATACCACAAAGTGGTCATCTATGCCTACACCGACACATGGAGTTTCATGACGACGAACACTATATATTCGTAGCCAATCTCGGTGAACACAAATATCTCCTAAAATATTTGATACTCCAAAAATAATTTCATAGACAAGTAGCCTTAAAGTATATTTTTATCAAATCATGGCGTTCATAGTCAATCTAAATATTTGAATAAATCAAATGAGTATCATTTCTCGTTTTATATGAAGCAATAAAACTGGTATTTCAATCCTTAAAGGTTTAACAAGTACTACTTCAAAATATAAAAATTTAAAAAATATTACATTTCTCGTTTTATAAAATAAAAGTAACAATATAGCTCAAATGTTTAATCTCTTTATCATCAACATACGTTTCTAATAAAACTTTTAATATTCGCCTCAAGTGCCATTTGCTGACAAGTTTTTGAAAATGAGATATTTTAAAACAACATGACACCAATTCATATGCAACACGACTCAAGAACACATGGTGACATCCTTTCTCGCTTGTCCCCACGAGTACGGATACACATTTACGAATAATATTATGTATCAAGTCAAAACATATTTAGAGAAAATCCCTCAAGTAGAGTAAGTTTTAATAAAATTACCTCAAGTCGCTTTCCAAATCTTACCCAAAAGCTTAACAACGTCAACAATTCATAATCTACATTTATGAGCTCACATATATCAATAACACGTAGCAACAATACAAACCAAATCAACTAAGTGTCTAACACTTGGTCCAATTTCACAAGTTTCACAAAAATTCTTATCTCACCATTTAAAGGTTAATCCTTGGGTTGTAACTCTAATTCATACACTAAATATTTTATGGAATCTAGTCGTTCCAGTAGAAGCTCAAAATGACATCATTCAAACAAAACCAACACTATTCATTTTCTCTACCTATAAACTTGCTAATTTCAAGACTAGCTTTCTAGAATTTCATGAAAAGATGCTTAAATATAAATCTTTCTTCATAGATATGCTCTACTAAGTCCATGGATTATAATGTATATAATTAGAGTGGAGGTATTACCTCTTTGTCAAACCCTAAAAATTTCAAAACTTGTGTTCTTGAAATACTCTTGAGAAATTCTTCAAGAATCTATGAATCTCGTGTCATTGGATTCTTATGAGATGGAATGTAACGACCCGGCTGGTCGTTTTGATTATTTGTACTTTTTTCTGTGGTTTGATGGCTCGAGTATATCCGCATGATGTACTATGATTTGCGTAAATCGTCGGTGTTGGCTTTCAAGTTATTTGGAATCGATTTGGAAGAATGAGCTACAAGATTTAAGCTTTGAGTTGGAAGAGTTGACCAAGTTTGACCTTTTAGCATTGGATCTCTGAATGGAGTTTCATGGGTTTCGTTAGCTCCGTTGGGTGATTTTGAACTTAGGAGCGCGTTCGGATTGTAATTTAGAGGTCCGCAGTCGAATTTGTCTTGAAATGGCAAAAATTGGATTATTGGAAAGTTTGACCGGGAATGGACTTTTTGATATCGGGGTCTTATTCCAATTCCGGAAGTTGGAATAGGTCTGTAATGTCAAATGTGACGTGTGTGCAAATTTTGAGGTCAATTGGACGTGTTTTGTTAGGTTTCAGCATTGGTAATAGAAGTTGAAGTTCCAAAGTTCATTGATTTTGACTTGAGGTGCGATTTGTCATTTCGAGGTTGTTATGCATGAGACGAAGCTTCGAGTAGGTTCCTTTCATCATGTAGAACTTGTTTGTAAAATTTGGCCCCATTTGGAATTTATTTGATAGGGTTCGGACATTTGGTTGCGATTCTAGAAGTTCTTGAAGTTTTCTTTGATCTTCATGTGTTTTGGCATTCGATTCGTGATTCTAGAGATTATTTTGATGGTTTGATCGCTCGAGCGAGTTCCTATTATATTTTTAGACTCGTGTGGGTGTTTGGTTTGGAGCCTCGGGGACTCGGATGAGTTTCAGAGTGGTTTCAAATTGTTTTTGCTCAAAGTTTGAGTTCTGGTTCTGGTGTCATCGCATTTGTGATGTATTGGTCGCGAATGTGATATTCGCAACTACGAAGCAGCCACCGCATTTGCAAAAAGTGGGATGCTGGGGAAGATTCGCATTTGCGAAGAAACCCATCGTATTTGCGATGTGGGATTGTCCGCATTTGCGAGGGACCTTGCCGTTTTTGCGAAGTATTGGACTTCGCATTTGCGAAGTATTGTGTCGCAAATGTGACCTTGACAGGAAGAATTCATTTTCTCATTTGCGATATATTGTCCGCATTTGCGAACCCCCTGTCGCAAATTGCGACATCTGCAACCTGTTAAATGCTGAGAATTTCGAGACTTAGCTTCATTTTGATATATTTTGAACCCTAGCTTCGATGGGAGGCAATTTTGAGAATGGATTTTCATACCAAATCATTGGATAAGTGCCTCTAATCAATTCTCAACTACATTTCATGATTTTTCACAAGATTTAACATCAAATTCATAATAAATCTAAGGAAAAATTTGGAAATTTTGTCAAACTTTGAAAAATGGAAATTGGGGATTTGAGAGTCGAATAGGACTCGTGTGTGGAAAAAAAATACATATTTGGACTGGTGAGGCTATGGATAGTCAAGACCTACCTTGAACCCGGGTTTTGACCGGGCGGGCCCGGGAGTTGACTTTTGTTGACTTTTTAGAAATTTAATAAAAATCACAACTTTATTAATTAAAATTATTTTCCCTTGAATTGTATTATTTATTTAAGTCGTGTTTGGCTAGATTGAGCCGAGCGGAGGTGGATCTTGTAAAGGAAAAGCTAAATTGAGTATTAAATTAGTTGAATTGAGGTAAGTGTCTTGCCTAACTTTGTTGAAGGAATTTTCCCTACCATTTGACATTGTTTGCTACATGCGGGTGACGAGCATATATGCATGTGCAAGGGTTAACCATGCTCGGGGTAAATTATGTCATAAATTTTGTCTTGTACATTCACGTGATCTTCTTGTTTCATGCCTTACTTGATTCCTATATACTAAAAATATAATATTACATGTTGGAAACTAAGACTTAGTTCATGATAAATTGATCAAATTTGAAGGAAATTCTGAGATTACATTGATGTGTTTAAATCGGTCATCACTATGCGTACTCATTAATACCTTGCTACGACCGATGTTATTGAGATACTAGATGCTATACTTGTGTTGTGGATAATTCGTGAGATTTGTGGAAATACTTGAATAATAAGATTCTTGCGGGTTTATTGAACCATTGTTGGCTTGGAAAGTTGTGATCGAGATTCATTTGGATTATCTGTTTAAACACTCTCCTTGATGTTATTTATGTTCCTTGCCTTGTTGTCATTATTATACACACGTTTGGTAAGGAAGAGTGTAAAGCACGAAGGGTGATGTTGTGCCATTATATATACATTATCATGTGAGGAGAGTGTAAAGCACGAAGGGTGATGTCGTGCCATATTATTGAGAGTAAATACACGAAGGTTGATGCCGTCCCATATTATTGTGAGTAAAAGCACGAAGGGTGATACCGTGGCATGTTATGTGAGTAAAAGCATGAAGGGTGATGCCGTGCTATTGCATTTATATCATTACGTTTTCATGTTATGGTGAGTTCATGGCACGAAGGGTGTTTCCTGTCACGCCCCGAACCTGGGCCTGGACGTAACACTACACTCGGTGCCTGACTACATGTGATCGAGCGAACCGACTGGATGGATGAATCAACATGTGATATCATAACATACTGAATGTGGAAGATAAACTAACACATGCTGATATACTGAAAGTTTAAATGATATAAATCAAATACGGAAACACTAATATAAGTCTGAAACATATATGTAGCAACATTGCTTAACCTTAAATGCATGTGACTCTGTTTAACTGTTACTCTAGTCTTTGAAGCCTGTAATGAAGCACTGAAGACACTGGCTGCCTGAAAATACTGAAGACTGTGTACGAGAATCCTAGCGCTCTGAATCGTCAACCTATAAATCATTACCTGTATCATGAGATGCAGGCCCTGGGCAAAAAAGGACGTTAGTACATTTGAATTGCACTGGTATGTAAAGCAACTGAAAGAAAGAATTATAACTACTAAAACTGAAACTAAGCTGATGACTGAGAATTGTAATTGATAACTGAAATGATAACTATTAAAACAGAAGCTAAAATGATAACTGATAGCTGATAGCTGATAACTGATAACTGATAACTAAATGATAATGATAACTAAAATGATAATGATAACTAATACTCCCTCCATTCCAATCTATATGAACATGTTTGACTGGGCACAGAGTTTAAGAAAAAATGAAGGCTTTTAGAATTTGTGGTCCTAAACAAGTCAAAAAAGGGTCGAGAGTATTTGTGTGGTTATAAAAGCTTCTCATTAAGGGTAGAATTGTAAGTTTAAGCTAAATTATTTCCAAATTTAGAAAGTGGTCATTCTTTTTAGAACAGACCAACAAGGAAATAGGTTCACATAAACTAGAACAGAAGGAGTAACTGATAACTGAAATGATACCTGATAACTGAAATGATAACTGGAAGTAAGGATATGAATACTCCCTATTCTGAATGATGAACCACCTATTTATCTGAATAAGTAAACTGCGGTCTTCGGCCCAATATATGTGCACAAACTGCAGCCTCGGGCCTAAGTATACGTATACATAACTGTGGCCTCAGGCCCAAAGATGCATAAAACATTAACTGCGGCCTCAGGCCAAAATATGCATAAAACATTAACTGCGGCCTCAGGCCCAAAGATGCATAAAGCATTAACTGCCCTCAGGCCCAAATACAATGGTTCAACATTCAGGGATTTAAAATCAGGAACTGAGAATCATACTGCAATACATGATACTGAAATACTGAATCATATTGAGTTACATGATACTCGAATGCTGAATAGAATTATACTGAGACATGTATTCATAAACTGATTATGAAAACTGAAACTTTAATTGTTTATGACATGCTGAGTAATCTAGACTGAGACTCATGGGCATCAAACCCAGGTCTATAGATTACACACTGATTTCACAATGTTCAGAATGAAAGTCATGAACGAGTTACGAAGCTAGAGAATAGAAGTTCTGCAACTATTCAAGGAACTAGGCTTAACTATATTTCTGAGGCAATTAGTAACGTGGTAAACATAGTGTAGGAAGAATCATTAACATTCCCAAACATAGAGATTTAGCCTCGCATACCTTAACTTCCTACTCTTGAGCATAATATAATATTCGCCAACCCTTTCAACTTTAATCTATATCAATACAAGTCAAAGGGATTCCAAATTAGCAACAATAGTCGTGTTTTGGTCACTTAGGCATTTTATCAAACACTTGGTGGCATAAAACTTCATAGCCCTTATTAATGGTGTTTCTACACCCAATAACTCATTCTCTTGATCCTAGATAAATTCTAAATTTTCAAATGGTTATAATCAACATCATTCTTCATCACCCATAAGGAATACAACACCCTTAACCAATAATCAACAACCCAAACCTATAATCGTTCATGCTTTTCTATCAAACCCATCAACTCATATCTCATGAACTAGAGTCTGTAATTCTTAATAAAATGCTAGAATCAATTAGAGGGTGAAGACATTAACTTTTTGAAGTTCAATTCCCTTGAATTCGAGTTCTAGGATTCCTTCTCTCAACAATGATGTCCCAATAGAATATCTATTGATATGGATGGTTTACCCCTATTAATAAGATGTAAGAAAATTGAAATTAACTTAGAATCACCATTAGAACTTACCTTGGATGGTGGAGGGACCTTTAAGGAGTTAGGTTCTTGAGAGCTCCCCTTTCTAGAGCAAGTTTTTGTGTTTTGGGGGTGTGGGGGACGAAGTAGGGCTTTAAAATGACCCCCCAAGTGCTCCCCCATGCACCTGAAGGCCTGACCGCGCATATGACCGATCAAAATGGCAGTAGCACTGCCTCAACTGCACGACCGCGCACGTGACCCTCGCACACCTGGGAGCCCATATTGCGCATTGTTCTGTAAAACACATATAACTTTTTGCACATGGATCCGTTCAGTATCCATATGGAAATATATTTAAAAGGTATACAACTTGGATGTTTTGAGGTTTCCCAAATTCCTTACATATTTTCATTAAATCCTGCTGGAAGACGGACGCTTTGTAAACTTAGTCGATTTTGTCGAATCTTATGCACCTCACTCTCCATCTTGATTCTGAAACAACTATTTTCACCCATACTCATACCGATAGGACTTCATATGTCTAAATTATCAAATTAATACCCATTTAACATATCCACACCTAGCCCGAATGTACGGGGTGTTACATTATCTCCCCGTTGGGATCATTTGTCCTCGAATGATTGTCCTGATTGTAACTTCTGCTAACTCCGGACCTTAAATAGGTCTGGTGTAAAAATGAACTTTCATTAATACTTGCATACTAAACTGAATGAATACATGACTACTGAACTGTTGAGATATAAAACTGAATGACTACTGCATTGACTAAATAGTGGTCTGCCATGGATACGTGAATACTGAACTAATATAGATATATGAATATTGAACTGGCACAAATATTTGAGTAATCTGAGTACTAAGCTGGCATGAATGTCTAAATATTAGACTGACATGAGTAGCTGAGTATTGTACTGACATAAGTATCTGAGTATTGAACTAACATGAGTATTTGAGTACTAAACTGAGATGAGTAACTAAGTACTAGAAACTTGAATGCTATAGCATGATACATGAAATAGTGGTTGTATAGCCGCAAATTCTGGTGGCAGCTCTAACTCATAAGCTAATTGGCTAATCCTTCGCAAGATTCTATATGTCCCAATATAGCAAGGACTAAGCTTCCCCTTCTTCCCAAATCTCATAACGCCTTTTATAGGCGAAAGTTTTAGAACACCCAATCATCAACTTGAAACTCTAGGTGTCTATGCCGCACATTCGAATAGGACTTTTGGTGGCTTTGATCCGTCTTCAAACGCTCTTGAATCAATTTAACTTTCTCCATAGTCTGATAGACAGATTTGGTCCCAACAACTCATCTTCACCAGCTTTGAACCAACCAATTGGCGATCTACATCTTCGCCCATACAGAGTCACGCACGGTGCCATCTTGATACTATAATGGCAGGTGTTATCTTTAGAAAACTCAATGAGAATTATGTTATCATCCTAATTACCTTTAAAATCAAGGATATCCTCAAGTGTTTGAGTAATGCGCTCTGCTTGCCCATATTTCTGAGGATGGAAAACTTGTGCCTAATCCATTCTGAAAGGACTTCTAAAGGTTCATTGTGAACTGAGCACCATGATACAAAATGATAGACAACGGGGTCTCATGCAATCTAACAATTTCTTGGATATACAACTTGTCATAATCCTTTGTTGAATTTGTAGTATTCATTGGCAAGAGGTGAGCCAACTTGGTAAGTTGATCTACAATTATGTGATGACCCAAAAGGTCATATTATAAATTAAGACTCCATTTCGGGCTCATTAGCCTTATAAACATTAATTTTATTCACCTCGATTTATGTGTGTAGTTCGGGCGTGAATCAGGAAAGCCTTTATTTGAAAATAAATGAAATAATAATTTTTGAGAGTTAAAAATTGATTTTTAGTTGACTTCGGTCGACGTTTTGAGTAAATGGACCCGGACCCATTTTCTGACAATCCCGGGAAGTCCATAGTAAAATATGGGACTTGGCGTATGCCCGGAAGCGAATTCCGAGGTCCCTAGCTCAAGAAATAAATTTTTGATGAAAATTGTTAAACTGAAATTTAAAGGAATTAAAGAAAATAAGTAATGTTTGAACTCGTAGGTATCATGCCCATATTTTGGTTCTGGAGCCCGGTACAGGTTGATTATAATATGTAAGTCCTATCTATAAAATTTGGTGGAAATCAGAGTTTATTTGACGTGATTCGGACGTCCGGTTGAGAAGATAGTGAAATTGAAACGTTCTTGAGGAATTCATGAGTTTTAATGCTAAATTCGTAGTTTTAGGCGTTATTTTAGCGATTTGATCGGACGAGAAAGTCCGTAGGATTTTTTTGGACTTGTGTGTATATTTGGTGTGGAGCCCCGAGGGCTCGGGTGAGTTTCGGGTAGGCTTCCGAATGTTTTAACTTAGGAAAATCTAGTGTTTTAACTGTTACTGGTGCACTAATGCGTTCTTCTTCGTGATCACGAAGCCTCTGCTGAGATCGCGAAGAATAAAAAGGCTGGGGGTAATTTTTGTTCTACGCGAATGCATAACACTGGTCGTGAACGTTAAGCACTGGGGGGATTACCCTTCGCGAACGCGACCTGGCTACCGCGAACACAATGAGTTATGAGCCTGGGGGAGGGGAGTATCGAATTGTTCTACGCGGACGCGAACACCTGGTCGAGAACGCGATGGCCATCATGAGCAATGCATCGCGAACGCGCACAGTACATTACGAACGCGAAGGCCATTGGGCCGCAACACTCCGTGATCGTGACAGGCCTCTCGCGAACACGATGAAGGCCTGTCCAGCGACTTATAAACATAACCTAGAACGGGATTAAGCCATTTTTTTCACATTTTCGAAACCAAGAAGACTTAGAAGCGATTTTCAAGAGACAAGTTCTTCCCAAAAAGTGTTGGTAAACGATTCTAAACTATTTTCACTCGATTACCCATTGTTTTTTATCACTTTTCAATCAAAAATCAAGGGTTTTCATGGTAGAAATTGGGGGTTTGGGTTGAATTAGGGAATTTTGCATAATTGGAATTTAGACCTCAAATTGGGGTTGGATTTCGAAAATAACTACATATTCGGTCTCGAGGGTGAATGGGTAAACGGAATTTGGTCCGAACCCCGAGTTTGGACCAAGCAGGCCCGTGGTCGGTTTTTAACTTTTTTTGGGATAAATTTAGGAAAATCATGATTATGCATTAAAGTTAATTCCTTTAGCAATAATCAATGATATTGAACTAATTATGATTATATTCAAGTGGGTTGGAGGTAAATTTTAAAGGAAAAGCTGTACTTGAGCAGTGAGTGCACTGCGAAATGGAGGTGAGTGTTTGGTCTAACCTTGACTTGAGAGATTAGGAATCCCCGACTTAATTTCTATGCGAAAATTCATGTGTGTGGCGTATAGGGGAGGTGACAAGTACCTATGTGCCACCAAATCATCTGTTTAGCATGTTCCCTTTCCCGTTTTCAATTTATTATATTCCTGTCTTAATTGTTTCACTATTTTTGATGCTTCCATGTCTACTTGTTTTCTGTCTAATTGTTTTGTTAGATATTGTTTCACCTATTTGAAAGTATTAATTGTTCCTTAGCTTCATTGTGGTACATTAATGGTTGAGCTGGTTGTCAGTGTTTCATGATACATTCCGGTTGGTTTCGCTGTGTAGTAATAATTGGTGAAGTTTCTTAATTGTACAACTTTCCGTTTACATTGGTTGAGATGTAAAGTGATGTGAGGGATTTGATCTAAATTGTGAAACCCTTATTATAAATGGTGAAATGTGATTTTCTGGTGGGAGCGGGTTGCTCGCTGCAACTAGGAGTAATGATGGTGGACAAGTGGGATCGGGTTGCACGGTGCAACAGGTGGAATAAAGGTGATGTATGTATGTGTATGTATATATATATATAATTGAGGAGTAATAAGGGGACAGGTGGGATCAGGTTGCACGCCGCAATAAGGAGTAATAAGGGAGAAGGTTCATGTTGTTACTGGTTATATGAAGGAAACTGGAATACTCACTGTTCTATTTTGTTGTTTCTATATTCTGCTCTTACCGTTATTTAAATTGTAACATGGAAATTCTCGTAAGGATTGGTTATATCTGAGATCTGGAAAGATAGATGAGTTAACTATTTATTTATAGCAAGTTACTGTTTCATTTAGTTTAGTATTTCCTTTTTGCTTTATTAGACACTATATACATGTTATATTATAGATGCCCCACCGTAGCCTCGTCACTACCTCGTCGAGGTTAGGCTCAACACTTACTAGTACATGAGGTCGATTGTACTGATACTGCACTCTGCACTTCTTGTGCAGATCTAGGTTCCAGTCAGAGTTGATTTCGAGTAGTAGCTGATTGTTCGCACGGAGACACGAGGTAGATCTGCTGACGTCCGTAGATTACTGGAGTCTTCTCCATATTATTTATTTACTGTTTTATTTAATTCAAAAAAGTCATATATTTTCTTTGAGCCAAATACTTGTAGTAAATTCTTAATAGTTCGTGAATTGTGACTCTAAACCCTGGGTAGCTAGATATTAGCATTAGTTTCGTGATATCATTTTATTACTTCATACATTATTTTGGTATCATTTATTGGATAATATTAGACTTCTCAGATGTTTTTAATTATTTAAATGTGGAACCCTCTGATGTTGGCTTGCCTAGAAAGAATAGCGTTAGGTGCCATCACGGTCCCGATGGTGGGTAATTCGGGTCGTGACAAGTTGGTATCAGAGCACTAGGTTGCCTTGGTCTAACAGTTCACGGACAAGATTAATAGAGTCTGAGGGATTGGTACGTAGACGTCTGTACTTATCTTTCAGAGGCTATAAAGTTAGGAACAATTTCACTTTATTTATACTCTATCGTGCAATTCTTGTTATCCCAAATACTGATTAAACTCTTCTATTCTCTCGCAGATGGCGAGAACACGTACCCTTCTTCCGCTAACTAGCAACGGGACCCTCCAGCAGCAGCTCCTACAAGGGGCCGAGGCCGAGGCTTTGCCAGAGGCCGAGGCTTTGCCAGAGGCCGAGGCAGGGGAAGGACTCAGCCCAGTGCTCAGGCAGCAGCTCTAGCTGCAGAGCCCCAAATAGAGCTTGATGAGAAGGCTCCTGCTCAGACCATTACGGCACCAGCTCAGGTCACAGAGGGGTTTATTTCTACCCCGGTGCTTCAAGATGCCTTGGTCCGACTAGTGGGCCTTATGGAGAGTGTAGCCCAGACTGGCACATTCCCCATGGCAGCAGCCGTATCTCAGGCTGGAGGAGGGGTTCAGACTCCTGCTACCCATACTCCTGAGCAGATTACTCCTCATATTCAGACCCCAGCAGCCAATCCAGTTGGGGTAGTTCAGCCAGTTGCTGCAGCACCGCTCGTTGCTGGGAAAACTATGTCCTCCGACTCTTTATGGAGATTGGACAGGTTTATCAAGATTTTCCCTGTTCATTTCAGCGGTGCCACTTCAGAGGACTCCCAGGAATACCTTGATAGCTGTCATGAGGTTCTTTGGAACATGTGTATTTTGGAGACTAATGGGATCAATTTTGCTGCTTTTCAGATGACCGGTTCTGCCAAGAAATGGTGGAGGGATTCTCTACTGACTAGACCCTCTGGGTCACCTGCTCTGACTTGGGATCAATTTTCACATCTCTTCTTGGAGAAGTTCCTGCCTATCACTACTAGAGAGGAGCACCGTCGTTAGTTTGAGCGTCTTCATCAGGGCAGCATGACTGTTACCCAGTATGAGACTCACTTTGTGGATTAGGCTCGTCATGATACTCTTTTTCTACCCACAGAGAGAGAGAGAGGGTTAGGAGATTTATTGAGGGTCTTTCTCAGCCGATCAGATTGTAGATGGTTAATGAGACAAGGAGAAAGATATCTTTCCAAGATGCAGCCAATGTGGCCAGGAGAATTGAGGTGGTTCTCGAATTGGGAGGTCAGGGTTCAGACAAGAGACCTTGTCATTCCGGTGGATTCAGCGGTGCTCATATGGAGGCGGGGTTTCTTTCAGTAGAGGCCATTCTTCCAAGCCATTTCATTCAGCACTTTAGGCATCTCATGGTACCTCAGGTGGTCGTGGTTCTTATATGCTTCCTTCTACTCAGGCAGCCTATCGTACACCACCAGCTCCTATCAGAGCACCCCCTCTTCAGAGTTATTCGTGGTCAGCCGGTTCTTCAGGGTCAGTCTCAGTTTTCACAACCACAGTATCACGATGGATGCTTTGAGTGTGGTGATTATGGGCATATTCAGAGAGCTTGTCCGAGATTGTCGGGTAGTCAGCCTTAATATTAGGGTTCTCGTGCTATAGTTCCGGCATCAGCTGCCGCACCACCTGTCCAGCCAGCCAAGGGTAGGGGTCAGGTAGCCAGAGTTAGGGGCCATATCGTTAGAGGTGGAGGCCAGCCCGCTAGAGGTGAAGGTCCGCTTTCAGAGGTCGTCCCAGAGACGTGGTTTAGGATGGTGGGGCCTAGTCCCGATTGTATGCATTTTCTGGCCAGACCTGAGGTGGAGTCCTTCGATGCTGTTATCACAGGTACCATTTTAGTTTGCAATAGAGATTCTTTAGTTTTGTTTGATCAGGGGTCTACTTACTCTTATGTGTCATCTTATTTTGGTTCGTATTTGGTTGTGCCCCGCGATTCCTTGAGTGTCCATGTTTGTGTGTCTACGCCCGTGGGGATGCTATTGTTGTAGATCGTGTGTATCATTCGTGTGGGGTAATTATTGAGGGTCTTGAAACTAGTGTGGACCTTTTGCTTCTTGATATGGTGGATTTCAATGTCATATTGAGCATGGATTGGTTATCACCTTATTATGACATCTTGGACTGTCACGCCAAGACAATTACATTAGCTTTGTCGGGGTTGCCCCGATTAGAGTGGAAAGGGACTCCTGGTGATTCTTCCAGCAGGGTTATTTCTTATACGAAGGCTTGTCGCATGGTCGAGAAGGGATGTTTAGCTTATTTGGCCCATGTTCGTGATTCTTGTGCTGAGGCTTCTTCTATAGATTCGGTGCCTGTTGTTCGTGAGTTTCCCGAGGTGTTTCCTGCACACCTGTCGGGGATGACCCCCGACAGGGATATTGATTTTTGCATTGACGTGGCTTCGGGCAATCAGCCCATTTCTATTCCTTCATACCTGATGGCCCCATAGAGTTGAAAGAATTGAAAGAACAGTTGCAAGACTTGCTTGATAAGGGCTTCATTAGACCTAGTGTCTCGCCCTGGGGTGCACCGGTTTTGTTCGTAAAGAAGAAGGATGGATCGATGAGAATGTGTATAGATTACTGGCAGTTGAATAAAGTCACTATCAAGAATAAGTATCCACTACCAAGAATTGATGATTTATTTGATCAGCTTCAGGGCGCTAGTGTGTTTTCAAAGATTGATTTGAGATCGGGCTACCATCAGTTAAATATTAGGGCATCCGATGTACCTAAGACATCCTTTCGAACGAGGTATGGGCACTATGAATTTCTGGTGATGTCTTTTGGCTTGACTAATGCCCCCGCAACATTTATGGACTTGATGAATTGAGTTTTCAAGCCTTATCTGGATTCCTTCGTAATTGTGTTCATTGATGATATTCTAATATACTCCCACAGTCGGGAGGAGCATGAGCATCACCTCTGGATAACGCTTCAGACTTTGAAGGATAGTCAGCTGTATGCTAAATTTTCAAAGTCCGAGTTCTGATTGGATTCAGTAGCTTTCTTGGGTCACATCGTATCAACCAAAGGTATTCAGGTGATCCTAAGAAGATAGAGGCAGTCAAGAACTGGCTTAAACCCACTTCAGCCACGGAGATCAAGAGCTTCTTGGGTTTGGCAGGTTACTACTATCGTTTTGTAAAGGGGTTTTCATCTATAACAGCCCCAATGACTAAGTTGACTCAGAAGGGCGCCCCATTCAAATGATCGGACGAGTGTGAAGCGAGATTTCAGAAGCTCAAGACAACCTTAACTTCAGCACCGGTGTTGGTGTTACCATCAGGTTCATGATCTTTCACGATATATTGTGATGCCTCCCGTGTTGGGCTCGTAGCGGTATTGATGCAGGAAGGCAGAGTTATTGTATATGCGTCTCGGCAGTTGAAGGTTCATGAGAAGAATTATCCTGTCCATGAATTAGAGTTGGCAACCATTGTTCACGCATTGAAGATTTGGAGGCACTATCTCTATGGTGTGCCGTGTGAGGTTTTCACAGATCATCACAATCTTCAGTACTTGTTCAAGCAAAAGGATCTTAATTTGAGGCAGAGGATATGGGTAAAGTTATTGAAAGACTATGACGTCACTATATTGTATCATCCGGGGAAGGCCAATATGGTGGCCGATGCATTGAGTAGGAAGGCAGTGAGTATGGACAACCTTGCATTCATTCCAGTCGGTGAGAGACCGTTAACTTCAGATATTCCGACTCTGGCCAACCAGTTCGTGAGGTTGGATATTTCGCCCAGCCGTGTTTAAGATTGTACAGTCGCTCGGTCTTCCTTATTTGAGCGTATCAGAGATTGGCAGGATAATGACTCGCATTTGATGGTCCTTAGGGACATGGTTCTACATAGTGGTGCCAAGCAGGTTACAGTTGGAGATGACGGTGTTTTCAGGATGCAGGGCCGAGTGTATGTGCTTAATGTTGATGGGCTTCATGATTTGATCCTTGAGAAGGCTCACAATTCTAAGTATTCTATTCACCCGAGTGCTGCCAAAATGTACCAGGATCTGCGACATAATTATTGGTGGTGAAGGATGAAAAAGGATATTGTTGCTTATGTGGCTTGTTGCTTGAATTGTCAACAGGTGAAGTATGAGCATCAGAGACCCGGCGGTTTGCTTCAGCAGATAGAGATTCCTGAGTGGAAGTGGGAGCGTATCACTATGGACTTCATTGTTGGACTCCCACGGACTCAGAGGAAGTTCGACGTCGTTTGGATTATTGTGGATAGATCGACTAAATCATCACATATCATTCCGGTGGCAAGTACTTATACCTCAAAGCGGTTGGAAGAGATATATATTCGGGAGATTGTTTGCCTTCACGGGGTGCCGGTGTCTATCATTTCTGATCGAGGTATGCAGTTTACCTCGCACTTTTGGAGGGAAGTTCAACGTGAGTTGGGTACGCTTGTTGAGTCCGAGCGTACTATTCAAATCTTAAAGGATATTCTCCGTGCCTGTGTTATTGACTAGGTTCTTGGGATCAGTTCTTGCCGTTAGTGAAGTTTTCCTACAACAACAACAACTAGTCGAGCATTCAGATGGCTCCCTATGAGGCATTATATGGTAGACGGTGCATATCGCCAGTTGGATGGTTTGAGACGGGATAGGCTCAGTTGTTGGGTACAAACTTAGTTCAAGAGGCCTTATATAAGGTCAATATTATACAGGATCACCTTCGTATAGCTCAGTCTAGGTAAAAGAGTTATGCCGACCGTAAAGTTCATGATGTGGAATTCATGGTCGGAGAGAGGGTATTACTTCGGGTATCGCCCATGAAGGGAGATACGAGATTTGGGAAGAAGGGCAAGTTGAGCCTTAGGTATATCGGGCCATTTGAGATTCTCGAGAGAGTGGGGGAGGTAGATTATAGAATTGCGTTGCCTCCAGGGTTATCCTCAGTTCATCCGGCATTCCATGTATCTATGCTCTGGAAATATCATGGTGACCCGTCCCACGTGTTAGATTTCAATTCTGTCCAATTGGACAAGGATTTGATTTATGAGGAAGAGCTGGTAGCCATTCTAGACCGACAGGTTCGTCAGTTGAGGTCAAAGAGTTACCCTTCAGTTTGAGTGCAGTGGAAAGGTCAGCCTGTTGAGGCAGCTACTTGGGATTCCGAGTCAGACATGCAGAGTAGATATCCCCACTTGTTTGCCAGCTCATGTACTTTTCTATATCCGTTCGAGGACGAACGTTTGTTTTAGAGGTGGAGATTGTGATGACCCAAAAGGTCATCTTATAAATTAAGACTCCATTCTGGGATCATTAGCCTTAAAACATTAATTTTATTCATCTCGATCTGTGTGAGCAGTCTGGGCGTGAATCCGAAAAGCCTTTATGTGAAAATATATGAAATAATAATTTTTGAGAGTTAAAATTTGATTTTTAGTTGACTTCGATCGATGTTTGAGTAAACGGGCCCGGACCCGTACCGCTGTTCTGACGGTCCCCGGAAGTCCATAGTAAAATATGGGACTTGGGCGTATGCCTTGAAACGAATTTCGTGGTCCCTAGCTCAAGAAATAAATTTTTGATGAAAATTGTTAAACTGAAATTTAAAGGAATTAAGGAAAAGAAGTAATGTTTGAACTCGTTGGTATTAGTCTCGTATTTTGGTTCCGGAGCCTGGTACAAGTTGATGATAATATTTAAGTCCTATCTGTAAAATTTGGTGGAAATCGGAGTTTATTTGACATGATTCAGACGTCCGGTTGAGAAGATAGTGAAATTGAAATGTTCTTGAGGAATTCATGAGTTTTAATGCTAAATATGTAGTTTTAGGCGTTATTTTAGTGATTTGATCGCACGATCAGGTCCATAGGATGTTTTTAGATTTGTGTGTATGTTTGGTGTGGAGCCCCGAGGGCTTGGGTGAATTTCGGGTAGGCTTCGGGATGTTTTAACTTAGGAAAATCTGGTGTTTTAACTGTTGCTGGTGCACTGATGCGTTCTTCTTCGCGATCGTGAAGAGTAAAAAGGCTGGGGGTCGTTTTTATTCTACGCGAACGCGTAACACTGGTCGCGAACGTGAAACATTCAGGGGATTACCCTTCGCAAACGCGACCTGGTTACCGCGAACGCGACCTGGCTACCGCGAACGCGATGAGTTATAGGCCTGGGGGAGAGGAGTCTCGAATTGTTCTATGCGAACGCTACCACCTGGTCGCGAACGCGATGGCCATCGTGAGCAATGCATCGCGAATGCGTATAGTACATCGCGAACGCGAAGGACATTGGACCGCAAATCTCCGCGATCGCGACAAGCCTCTCTCGAACGCGATGAAGGCTTGTCCAGTGACTTAAAAACAAAACCTAGAACGGGATTAAGCCATTTTTTTCATATTTTCAAAACCAAGAAGTCCTAGAGGCGATTTTCAAGAGAAAGTTCTTCCCCAAAGTGTTGGTAAACGATTCTAAACTATTTTCACTCGATTACCCATTGTTTTTCATCACTTCAATCAAAATCAAAGGTTTTCATGGTAGAAATTGGGGGTTTGGGTAGAATTAGGGAATTTTGCATAATTGGAATTTAGACCTCGAATTGGGGTAGGATCTCGAAAGTAACTACATATTCGAGTTCGGGGGTGAATGGGTAAAAGGAGTTTGGTCCGAACCCCGAGTTTGGACCAAGCGGTCCCGGTCGATTTTTAACCTTTTTGGGGAAAACTTAGGAAAACCATTGTATTGGTAAAAATAGACATTACACGTGTAATATCTTGGATGAAAAAGCAGGATACATGGAGCAATGGAAAAGCGATAGCTGGATGAAAGATTAGAAAGAAGTACGGAACAAAGAGGTACGGGGTAAACATCCACAAGATAATTAGAAGCAGAAGCTCTAGTCTAATTGAGGAGTTTAAAAGACACGATCATAATGAACCAAGGTAGAATAAAGGGCAGATTCATAGATCTTCAATCAATGAGCTAAACGTTACAGAATCTTCACGCAACAATTACGATTACCTATTGTAACGTTATATCAATGATATAAATATTCATTAATGTGCAATCATTAAGAAGAGTAGACGTTATATTAAGAAATTTCCTATAAAAGGGAGTAAGATCTCACTTGTAGAGACGCGTTCGAACCACTACTGAAATATACTTACTTTTATGCTATCTTATTGCTTTCTTATTTACAAGTCTAAATCCTAATCTCTTTGTCTATCAGAAGCCCGAGTACTTCTTAAAATAGCTTTGACTAAGAATCCAATTCTTTGATTAAACAAATTGGTTCCGTTAACGGGAATCTGATAATCTTTATTTTTTCGTGAATAACCTTATCGAATCATGTAGAATACCAACGATAACAATCAAAAAATAACTGGAACCCCAGTTCCATCGCCTCAGGGATCCCCACGAGGTTCAAGGGACAACTCCCCAGAAAGATCTACAACTCACAACAACAATCAAATTGGAAACGAGCAAACAGGAGAACAAGACCCTGTGAAGCAGTTGGTTGGTGAATTTGTGAGTGAAGCTCTTCAAGATTTCATGAGGGGGCTACCAATTGTGTCGCCCACGCCTCCTCCAAACAACACCGCAACTGTAGAAAATCCACAATCTGGACTAGCAAATTCAGGAAGTAGAGGCACTCTAAATGAATCACTTGGAGGAAGACCAGGTATATCTAATAATTCAGATTTACAATCTTTAATACTAACCTTGCAGAAACAGGTGAAGGAACAAAACGATCGCATCGAGCAAATTCCTAGAGTACCACCTGTCATCAAGGGTATTGATATTGATAAATACTCTCAACAACCCTGGAAGCCAAGTGCATCACCTTTACCGATTCCCAAGAAATTCAAAATGCTTGACGTACCAAAGTACGATGGGACAACTGATCCACGTGATCATGTTACTGCGTTCACCATAGGAGTAAAAGGCAACGATCTGACTAAGCAAGAAATTGAATCCGTGTTGGTTAAAATGTTTGGAGAGACACTCACCAAAGGAGCATTAACGTGGTATTCTATGTTGCCCAAAAATTCTGTTGGTTCTTTTTCTCAGCTTGCAGATTTGTATATAAAAGCACATTCTGGTGCACAAAAAGTGGAAAAGAGAATGGAAGACATATTCAAAATAGAACAGGGAGATACGGAGTTGATTCGTGAATTCATAGACAAGTTTTAACGTGAAAGGATGCTTCTACCAAGAGTACCTGACAATTGGGCAGCTATGGCCTTCACAAGTAATTTGAACGATAAAAGTTCTAAAGCTATGAGGAGACTCAAAGAGAGCTTGAGAGAGTTCCCAGCTACGACATGGAATGATGTTTATAACAGGTACAACACCAAATTATGAATTGAGGAAGATACTATTGCCCAATCAAAAGCAGAAGACAGGATGAGTTCTAGACGCTCCGAATAAAAAAGGAGAACTGACAAAAACAGGTACGATCCATACATGGGACCTTCGGGACGAGAGGCTCGTTCCAAATTTGAAAACCCACGGTCTGATCACAGACCGTCGAATAAATATTCGAGCTCATCATCGTCAAGATCCAGAAAGGATCGAGATGACGAAATAGAGGTAATACAAGAATTGGAGATTACAATTTCAATGTATGTAATTTCGAATTAATTACAGTATTAAGAAATATGGGTGATAAAGTTCGATGGCCCAAAGAAATGAGATCAAATCCAAACAAAAGGAACCCAAACTTCTGGTGTGAATTTCACAATGATCATGGGCGCAAAACATTAGACTACAGGTTATTGCAAGGTGAGGTAGAACACTTATTAAAACAAGGTTATCTAACAGAACTGTTTAGTGAAAAAGGTAAAAGGCATATATGAAGAATAGGTAGGATCCCCCAAAACCACCATCTCCGAAGAGAATTGTAAATGTGATAAATAGAGGAGAGGAGGTAAATGGCGTAACTTATACTTCAGTAAGAAGGATGACCAAGTTCACAGTGACCCACAGGAAACGGACTCGTGAGACTTTGGAGGCTGACAACATGTCATTCGACGACTCAGATGCTGATGGATTACTGCTTCCACATAACAACACACTGGTAATATCTCTACTTATACATGACACTAACGTAAAAAGAGTATTGATTGATCCAAGTAGCTCGGTCAATATCATTTTGCTGAGGGTTGGGAAAGAGATGTTAATGGGGGACCGTGTAATTCCAAAATCACGTTCCTTGTCCAGATTCGACAACTCTACTATCATAACAAAAAGAGAAATTGAGCTTAATAGCTATGCAGAAGGCATCATCAAGGAAACGAAATTCAAGTTATAGATACAGATATGGCTTATAATGTAATCATGGGGAGACCATGGATCCATGAAATGGATGCAGTACCATCCACCCTGCATCAGGTAATCAAATTCCCTTCTAGATGGGGAATCCAACAAATTCAAGGTGATCAACAGACTTCAAGAAACATCAACTCAGTGATGCATTCCAATAAAAAAGAAATAGTGTAGGAATCAAAAGACGAGGGAGAAACTCGAACAAACACGGAATAAAATGATAAAGACACGGTGAATCAAATCACCATGGATGTCACATCAAGACATATGGACATA
>ML326318.1:0-146806 GCA_005239505.1 Nicotiana paniculata | reverse complement strand
AACAAATTCAAGGTGATCAACAGACTTCAAGAAACATCAACTCAGTGATGCATTCCAATAAAAAAGAAATAGTGTAGGAATCAAAAGACGAGGGAGAAACTCGAACAAACACGGAATAAAATGATAAAGACACGGTGAATCAAATCACCATGGATGTCACATCAAGACATATGGACATAGATTCCAGACCTGATGTTATTCAAGAACCAGAAGAGAATGAAAATATCAAGACAACGACTGAGGAGCTCGAAGCTGTTCCACTGTTCGAGCCTAAGCCTAAGCACAAAATCCACATAGGAGCAAGACTAAGCCTGACCAGAAGAGGTAAGTTAATTGAATATTTAAAAGCTAACGCAAATATTTTTGGTTGGTCCCATTCAGATATGACATGTGTACCCCCAGAAGTGATGACTCATAACCTAAATGAAAACCCATCTTTCGTACCTGTCAAGCAAAAGAAAAGAAAGCAGGGATCGTTCAAGAATCAAGTGATTGATGAAGAGGTACAGAAACTCTTAAAAATTGGTTCAATACGTGAGGTAAAATATCCTAATGTTAGCTAATACCATAGTGGTACCTAAAAAGAACGGTAAATGGAGAGTATGCGTAGATTATACGGATTTGAATAAAGCATGCCCAAAAGACTCATTTCCATTACCGCGCATAGATCAAATGATTGATGCCACTACAAGTCATGAATTATTAAGCTTTCTAGATGCATATTCTGGTTACAATCAGATAAAAATGGACCCCTCAGACGAGGAAAAAACCTCCTTTATTACTAATAGGGGGACTTATTGTTACAAAGTCATGCATTTTGGCTTGAAAATTGCTGGAGCCACGTATCAAAGGCTAGTGACCCAGATGTTCAAGGAACATCTTGGGAAAACAATAGAGGCGTACATTTATGACATGCTGGTAAAGTCAACGAAGGCAGAAGATCATTTCCAACATCTCTCAACTACTTTCGAGATCCTCCGTAGGTATAACATGAAGTTAAATCCAGAAAAATGCGCCTTTAGCGTCGAATCAGATTAACAGGTAGGATTGCAGCTTTAGGAAGATTCATCTCCAGATCTTCAGAGAAGAGTTTTAAATTATTCTCAGTACTAAAGAAGCAGAATCAGTTCGAATGGACTGAAGAATGTCAACATGCTCTTAAAGACTTGAAGACTTATCTACCGAATCCCCCACTACTGTCTAAACCAAAGGAAGGGGAAATGTTATACATTTATCTTGTTGTGCCATAAGTGCAGTCCTGGTAAGGGAGGACAAAGGTAAGCAATCTCCTATCTACTATGTAAGTAAGTCCTTACTAGATGCTGAAACTAGAAATCCTCATCTAGAAAAATTAGCCTTGGCTCTAATCATGGCAGCTAGAAAGTTAAGACCGTACTTTCAGTGTCACCTAATTACTGTTGTAACTTCATATCCTTTGAGAAATATTTTGCATAAGCAAGAACTGTCAGGTAGACTGGATAAATGGGCAATAGAACTAAGCGAATATGGCATAATCTATCAACCTAGGACTGCAATAAAGTCTCAACTTTTAGCCGATTTTGTCACATATTTTAACACTAGCTTAATTCCTGAAGTAGAAAAAGAGTTACAAATCTTTACCGGAGCTAATCTAGGAATATGGACTCTATTCACCGACGAATCTTCTAATATCAAAGGAGCCGCGTTGGGAATTGTTTTAATACCACCTTCGAGTGTAAAGATAAGGCAAGCTATTAAATGTTATCCCATTACTAACAACGAAGCGGAGTACGAAGCTGTCATTGCAGGACTCGAATTAGCACAAGAACTCTCAATTGAGCAAATCGTGATCAAAAGTGACTCTCAACTAATGGTGAACCAGATGCAGGGGACTTATACTTCTATAGAGACTCGAATGCAATAGTATCTGGAAAAGGAACGAGTCTTGGTGAAACAATTCCAGTCATGGAAGATTATGCAAGTACGTAGAGAGGAAAATGCAGAAACGGATGCGTTAGCTAATCTTGCAGCAGTTACCGATGTAACGAAAAAAGATAATGCTATTGGTATATACTTATTTCATTCAGCAATTGACCAGGACAAGAATGAGGTAACATTTAATAATCTAACTTGGGATTGGAGAAACCAAATTGTAATTTTTTTGCAGAATGGTACCGTGCCTGAATATAAGAAAGAAGCTCAAGCACTACGTCGAAAAGCTGCACGATACTGCCTAGTTCGTGACACCCTATATCGCTAAATGTTTGGAGGTCCCCTAGCAAGGTGCCTTGGACCAAACAAAACTGAGTACGTGATGGAAGAAGTACACGAAGGACATTGTGGGAACCACGCAGGTGCAAGGTCCTTAGTCAAAACCCTAATCAGAGTAGAGTACTATTGTCCTAAGATGGAAGAAGATGCGGAGGATTTCGTAGCTAAATGCAATAAATGTCAGCGATATGCTAACAATATACATTGGCCCGCAGAATTACTACACCCGGTCGTATCACCTTGGCCATTTATGAAATGGGGAATGGATATAGTAGGACCTATACCCCCAGCCAGAGGAAAGGTACAATTTTTACTTGTATTAATAGATTATTTCTCAAAATGGGTGGAGACAGATACTTTTAAACAGGTGCGAGAAAAAGAAGTGAAAAGCTTCATACGGCGAAACATCATAGCTGTTTGGTGTACCAAAGAAAATTGTATGTGACAATGGCCCACAATTCATAGGCTCTCAAATCACAGAATTCTTCCAAAGTTGGAAAATCAAACGAATCACTTCTTCACCATATCATCTCGTGGCTAACGGGCAAGCTGAGTCAACAAATAAACTCATTTTTAACAATTTTAAGAAATGATTGGAAAAAGCTAAGGAAAATTGGCCTGAAGAACTAACGACAGTATTATAGGCTTATAGAACTACTGCAAATACAGCCACGGGAGAAACCCCATTCATGCTTGTTTACGACTCAAAAGCTCTAATACCAGTGGAAATTGGTGAATCGATCATGAGATTCACAACAACAACAGAAGAAACAAACAATGACGAGTTGAGAATAAATCTGGATTTACTAGAGCAAAGGAGAGAAGCTGCTTTAATATGCATGGAAGCTCAAAAGCAAATTATAGAGCGATATTACAACAAAAAAGCTCACCTCAGATATTTTAAAATTGGAGGCTTTGTCCTTAAGAAAGTTTTTCAATCGACAAAGGAGGCTGGAGCAGGAAAATTAAATCCAAATTGGGAAGGACCCTACAAAGTGCGTGGTATTGTTGGAAAATGTGCTTATGAGCTGGAAACCATAAATGGCAGAATTTTACCAACAAGTTGGAATGCTGTTCACTTAAAGAAATATTACTTCTAAGGAAAAGGAATACCCACGGTCGGGTGTCATTACTTTCAATTTATTTAGTACAGTTAAAATTATACTAACCATTTTAGATGATAGGCAAAAACCTAACCCATAACCAGATGATGATATTAGACCTGAATAGACACGAGGGAAAAAATTGAATTCCCGGTTTAGGGTTTACAACTTTTTGATGGACGTTTCAAAGGGTTAAGCTGTCATCATCTAAACTATATACCTTCGACTCCCGTATGTTTTTCCTTTTCAGGAAAAGAACCACAAGAAAGGAATAGTCAAGTGCTCGAGATTTCATTCTTCAAAGCTCAAACACTTGGGGGACTATACAGTATGAAAAAAGGCAAAAAAGACTATCAAAAGAGTTAAAGTTCAATCCTGAAGATCCATTTTTTCCCAAAAAGTCAAAAGTTATGAGCAAAATCAAATATCCAAAGACAAAAACACAAAGCCTGATTCAGAAACCTACAAAGAACACACTCGTGAATATAAACGAATGTTTAGGTTAAAGGCAGAATTTAGTTACGGGAAGAAATTCATTACCCCGTGTTTATTCAAAAACCTGTTGTAAGAGAAAACAGTTACGAAAGAGTCATAGACGATGCTCAAACACATGTAAAATGTTACAAAAGTTCGAATAATACAAAGACTTTCTGCAAAACATTATTCGGAAAAAACATGTGCATTCCTATCTCTCTTTTGTATGTTTAACACTATTATGAAGTTGAGACGTCTTCTTCATTAAGTGTCGTTCATAAGAGGGCCCTCTTTTATAAATCGTGCTTATTTAAAAAAGACACTAAATACTGAAGCATTTTTTTATGAAAAATTAAATACCAAAGGGGTAAAACAAAAACCCGAACGTAAAGCATGCAAACACTTAAGAGTAAAACGAAAACTCGAAAAAACACAAGTCATGCTATGTAATGTAAATATTAATATTATATAATGGTAAAAACTAAGTATTAACTTAGTTTAAGCAAAAGTGTTAATTCAAAGTTGCCCCTAAGTTGTCATTGGGGACTTACTAAACCAAACTTCACCCCCAAATGGGACCGGGGGTAACCACCAATTGTTCCAAAAAAGAAAAAGAGGGGTTGATAAACACTTTCACTAGACACTGGGAGGATTATCTTCATCAACAGAAGGAGCATCTTGAGATGGCAAGGGTTGGGAAGCAACTTCATCAGGCACGATCTCATCACCCACTGGAACTTCAACCTCAGGTGATGACAAACTTTGACTCTGCCGAGACCTTTCAATTGTCTCCTTAGTTTTGGAAATTTCAGCTTGTAAGTCAAAGTTTTCTTGGCCCACTTCCATTAATGTATCAAGCCGGGCATTCAAGTAAGCCCAATTCACATCAACAGTTTCCTTATCCTCGGGAGCTTCGTAGTCCTTCTCCCATTGTTCAACGTCTGCTCTCAGCTCATCCCTTTCAACCATAGCAGCATCGTAGGAAGCTTGTAAAGGAGCAAGGGATCTCTCCAGAAATTGAACCTTGTTAGAGGATTCACGGAGGTCTTCTTGGTCTGAGTAAGCGATTGCACGAGTTCTCCAACATAAGACTCCTTCTGGTTTAGCAAATCCTTCAAGCTTCTTATTTCTTCAGAAGCATGGGAAAACTGTTCTGCAAATGAGGATTCCAGGATGTTCTTATCCTTGCCTGCTTGATTCGACATAGCCTTCTCAATGGCTAATTCTGCTGCTATCACTCTAACCTGTTGCTCTAAGGTGCACTTTTCCTCTTATATTGTTTCCATATCAAGTTGAAGGCTCTCAAATTATTCCTTCCAGTTATCAGCCTCGGTATGGTGGTCATTCATTAACTTCTTCGTATGTACGATGTTACCTTCAAAGATGAGTGTACAATCTCATTCATCCACATTAAGGAGCTATGACTTTCTAATTTTGACTTTTTAACCGGGCCAATCAAAGGCTTCAACCACACATTTGCCTGACCTGATTTCTTTAAGAGGCTACCTTCCACAGGAACCTCGATCATAATTCACTTCATATCCCCATTTCTAGAAGACCCTACTTTAATAATAGAAGGCACGGTAGTAGGGGTAGATGAAAGAGCCACGGGTGGCACAAACGGGGAAGCAGAAACAACAACAGGCACGACATACTGAAGTTCCACTGGAGCAGTAGGAGGAAAGATGCAAGAGGCGTCTCCTATGAAATTGAGCCAAAACCTTGATGGAACAATTGCTCAACTGACTCAGTGGCTGAAGAAGGAGTTTCCTCCTCAGAGTATGCAGGGGTAGAATGATCGGGCTCAGGCACGGAAGATGGACCAGTAAGGGGAGCAGATTCGTCATCAAACATGACTCTTCTTCTTGCTCGTGGCCTACGAACCAACAAGCCTTCCTCCTGCTCCTCCTTATCTTCTAAGGTTTGAGTCCTATCCACTTTCCTTTTTGACGAAGAAGAATTTAAGATAATTTCTTAAGCCTTGTCCAAAGAGAGCTTCGAAGCAGTTATAGCAGCAACAGTGACACCATGAGCGAGAAACCCTAACAAACAAAAGGGATTAGAGAAGTTCAAAAAAGAGAGAAAAGGGAAACGTAAAAAAAAACCTACCATGGGTTTTTACTTTTCAACCAAACCTTGCAGAAAGGTATTTCCAAGAACGTTCTTCCATTGGAGCGATCAACAACAATTTTTCTACCCAACCACGAAAATCAAAAATCTCCTCGACAGTTCCCATGGTTGCTGAAAAAAGAAAAAAACAGTCACGGTACTGAAAATCTATCAAGAATAAGGAAATAAGTGAGTAAACAATAACTTACGTGTAAAGTTCCATTTCTTAGAGAAGGGTAAATTTTCTTTACCTACTAATCCACCTGTAGGGGCAGCAACAAACCTGGCATACCAACCTCTATCTTTATCATCATCAGGATTGACTAAAACTCTCTTGCTCCTAGCCACAAGGGTAAAGATTCCTTGGCGGAATAACTTGGGAGAGTAGAGGTGAATAAGATGATTAAAGGTAAAAGGAAGTGAAGCTAAGTTAGCCAAATATCTGAGGACGATAGGACCGATTTGTCCCAAACACACGTTAAAAAATCGATAAAACTTTATAATGACAGGGTCGATGGAAGGCCTGAAACCCAAAGTAAAAAGGTAGGTATATACAAAAGAATAGCCTGCTTTGTAAGAAGTTATCCTTTGATTTTCATTGAGGACCAAGACCGCGAAATCAAATTTCCAATAACAGTCTCTGTGCACAAGAGAAATCAAACCCTCAGTAATTTGAGTAGGGTAAAGATCAGCGCGATCATGAGATGTCATGGAAGAAAGCTATTTTCTTATGGCTTCACTGTCATTTACGAAAGAAAATTCAGCGGGTACAATCTCATCTACCTTTGGTTCGCGAAGTGGTTCACTGGACTCTCTACTGTTAGAAGAAGATCTAGAAGCTCTATCCCTAGAAGAAGATGGAGTAACAATAACCCTAGAAGTTGGTGGGGAAGTAATGTTACGTTGAGAAGAAGAAGACCCACTAGAAAGTGTTGCGGCCAAACTCCTTAATCTACCGCCCCTCCTACTCCGGATCGAAGCAGAAGAAGGAGATAGTTCATCGACTATTATTACTTTTTTGGGGTCTTGGTTTAAAGAAGACATATTTGCATGAAAGAAGGACTTGCAAGCAACCAAAGGAAGTTAGAAGTTTTTCGTAGAAGCAATGGAAAAAATGGGTATTTAAACACGAAGGCAACCATCAAAAAATGGAAAGATATTGATGTGAAATTCATTATTAAAACTGTCACTTCGTGACTGATGCAACCGCAAAAAGCCCTAAAGTGCCTGATGAACTGCAGAACTAATCCGGAATCACCACGTGGCACGTGCATTTAATAGAAGTGACAAGTGACGCGTACGTTCAGAGACAAATGCAATGGTACGAGTAAAACGACGGCAACAAATTCCCGCCATAAATGAGTATCCACTTACCAAATATTCAAGTGATAAATAAATGGTAAGTGGGGGGACTATATGTATTGGTAAAAAATCGACATTACACGTGTAATATCTTGGATGACAAAGCAATATACGTGGAGAAATGGAAGAGCTACAACTGGATGAAAGCTTAGAAAGAGGTACGGAACAAAGAGGTACGGGGTAAACCCCACGAGATAATTAGAAACGGAAGCTCCAGTCTAATTGAGGAGTTTAAGAGACATGGTAAGAATGAACCAAGGTAGAATAAAGGACAGATTCATAGATCTTCAATCAATGAGCTAAACGTTACAGAATCTTCACGCAACATTTAGAATTACCTATTGTAACATTACATTAATGATATAAATATTCATTAATGCTTAATCATTAAGAAGAGTAGACGTTATATTAAGAAATTCCCTATAAAAGGGAGTAAGATCTCACTTGTAGAGACGCATTCGAACCACTATTGAAATATACTTACTTTTATGCTATCTTATTGCTTTCTTATTTACAAGTCTAAATCCTAATCTCTTTGGGTATCAGAAGCCTGAGTACTTCTTAAAATAGCTTTGACTAAGAATCCAATTCTTTTTGGTTAAACAACCATGATTATGCATTAAAGTTAATTTCATTAGCAATAATTAATGATATTGAACTAATTATGATTAGATCCAAGTGAGTTGGAGGTGAATTCTAAAGGAAAATTTGTACTTGAGCAGTGAGTGACCTGCGAAATTGAGGCAAGTGTTTGGTCTAACCTTGACTTGAGAGATTAGGAATCCCCGACTTAATTGCTATGTGAAAATTCATGTGTGTGGAGTATAGGTGAGGTTACGAGTACCTATGCGCCACTAAATCATCTGTTTAGCATGTTCCCTTCCCCGTTTTTAATTTATTATATTCCCGTCTTAATTGTTTCACAATTTTTTATGCTACTATGTCTACTTGTTTTCTGTCTAATTGTTTTATTAGATGTTGTTTCACCTATTTGAAAGTATTAATTGTTCCTTAGCTTCATTGTGGTACATTAATGGTTGAGCTGGTTGTCAGTGTTTCATAATACATTCCGGTTGGTTTCGCTGTGTAGTAATAATTGGTGAAGTTTTTTAATTGTACAACTTTCCGTTTACATTGGTTGAGACGTAAAATGACGTGAGGGATTTTGATCTAAATTGTGAAACCTTTATTATAAATGATGACATGTGATTGTCTGGTGGGAGTGGGTTCCACGCTGCAACAAGGAGAAATAAAGGTGGACAAGTGGCATCGGGTTGCACGGCGCAACATGAGGAATAAGGGTAATGTGTGTGTGTGTGTGTGTGTGTATATATATATATATATATATATATATATATATTGAGGATCAATAAGGGTGGACAGGTGGGATCGGGTTGCACGCCGCAACAAGGAGTAATAAGGGAGAAGGTTCATGTTGTTACTGGTTATATGAAGGAAATTGGAATACCCACTGTTCTATTTTGTTGTTTCCATATTCGGCTCTTATCGTTATTTAAATTGTAACATGGAAATTCTCGTAAGGATTGGTTATAGCTGAGATCTGGAAAGATAGCTTAGTTAATTATTTATTTATTGCAAGTTACTGTTTCATTTAGTTTAGTATTTCCTTTTCGCTTTATTAGACACTATATACAGGTTATATTATAAATGCCCCGTCATAGCCTCGGTTCCAGGTTCCGGTCAGAGTTGATTTCGGGTAGTAGCTGATTGTTTGCACGGAGACACGAGGTAGATCTGCTGACGTCCGCAGATTCCTGGAGTCTTCTCCATATTATTCATTTACCATTTTATTTAAGTCAAAACTGTCATATATTTTCTTTGAGCCAAATACTTATAGTAAATTCTTAGTAGTTCGTGAATTGTGACTCCAAACCCTGGGTAGCTAGATATTAGCATTAGTTTCATGATATCATTTTATTACTTCATACGTTTTTTTGGTATCATTTATTGGATAGTATTAGAATTCTCATAAGTTTTTAACTGTTTTAAATGTGGAACCCTCTGATGTTGGCTTGCTAGCAAGAATAGCGTTAGGCGCTATCATGGTCCCGACGGTGGGAAACTCGGGTCGTGACAAATCACCCAATCATATCATGCTTTTAAAATGAATGAGATAATCCTGTTATAAATTCCATATTTACAATCTCCCCTCAAGAGTATGTGTATTCTGTGGTAAAACACTAGGCTTCTTGCTGCTCGACTTTCACTTGATGATAATTCAGACACTTGGCCACAAAGTTTGTGACGTTCTTTTTCATGTTGGTCCACCAATAAACCTCCTTGAAATTATTTTACATCTTTGGGGGACCTTGGTGGGTAGAATACTTGGAATTATGGGCTTATAATATGATCTTCCACTCTATGTCTACCTATGTCTGGAACACCCAGTCCATCTCGGTACCTCAAAGTACGATCATCTCCCCCTTATTCAAAAGCCATAATTTTATGCTTGTGAATCCCTCTTTTTACTGCAATAAGTAGGGGTCATCAAACCGTTTCTCCTTTATTTCGACTACTAAGGAGGAAAAAGTCTTGTTCTGAAGAACAACACTACCATCTTCGGAGTCCAAAAGTCGAACTCCTAGACTTGCTAAGCGGTGAACTTCTTTCACTATATATCTATTGTGTGCCTCAATCATGAGTCGTACTTCCCATAGTTTATTATCTTTTTAAGATACTTCCTGAAAACACTTATAGAATTTTTATGAGCTAAGTCTATACTCCAAAGATTAGAGTCTCATGCGATGGCACTACCCTCGTGATACATAATTGGGCATGATTTTATAGTTTTTTTTATATCACATGCTAACTATGCGGGTTTCAAATTTCCAACTGGACTTACTGACGATTTTCACATCTCCCCCTTAGACAAAAGGTTAAGGTCTTGTACAAGCGGATCCTTCTCTTTTGTTAGGATCCGAACAAATTTTCTTATCTTCAGTAATTCTTTGCACTTTACGTCAATGAAGACTCACCTTCCGACTTACTTCTGAGCAATATTACCTATATAAATGTAAATATAATAAATTCACAACTATCATACACAATATTAACGATTTCACTTGCTCACACTGTCAATCTTGGGGAGATCTCTTTTCGATAATTCTTAAAGGCTATTCTTCTATATTTGGCTCTCTTACTGCCTAGCTAATTTTTTTCCACTATCACTATACTTCGGGTTTAACTTAGACTCTTAAAGTTATAAAAAACTTTCGGTATTTCAAACTGTCATGCATTCACTAGAGTTAACCTGGCTAAGTGAATCAAATTTTACCTCTACTAGCTTCGTTGAAATTGCTAATTCAATGTATCTACTCAGAACTTACTTACTATTCTTTTAATAACCATATGCTAGCATCATATTTTCTTGTTCTTCTTTGAATTAAAGTGAAGCATAAGGTTATTCCTAACTTTCCTTACCATCCGACTATTCTACGATCACATACTATCCTTTTCTTAAAACTATGTACATGAATCACACTTGGGGAGTTCTCATCTATCTTAAACAAAATTGGAATATCTAACCCCAAACTTTTTATACAATTCAAAATCACTTCAGACTATAAACCTCCGGCCTAAACACATAGTCACATCATCTGAAGGAGAAGTGTCATATCTTTTATCTTACAATAACAACCACTTCTTATACAAATTTACTGATATGGTACTTTCTAGTTCTGATTTGAATAAATCTAAACAACTTAAAATCATTCCTTAAAATTCATTATCGGTTGCTCTTGGTTATCATTTTGTACATCATGTCTTCTTAGTCATATACAAGAGTCGTATGGAAAATACAACTCTGATAATAACAGTCGTTCCTGACTCCTAGGTATTTTACCCTTAGGCTCTTTTCTGTCCAAAACTATAATGACCAATGTTAGGGTATGACATCTGAGCTATCATCATCCAACTTGTGGCTCCATTTCCAAGAATTAAATGAAGTTGTTCTGGGAGGTAAAACATATACAAATACACTAACATGCACAAACTTATCCTTCAAAGTATACCATCATCTGATAAAATCACTTCATGCGCCATCCGATGAGTTTTGGTCTTAATCCAGACCTAAAATATGCGAAGCTTTTGCTATAATCACTGTTACTTATATTTTCTTTTAGCACCCATAGGCATCACTGTATATTCACCAGTCACCAGAATTTTGATACATTGAAAATTGGAGATCTAGTAACTGAATAACTGATAATTGGATACCAAATAACCATAAACTTGCTTACTGAAAGACTGTATAACCGGTAACTGAGGTAACCTGACGACCATAAAATGTAATAACTGCTTTCGTATTTTCTATTAAGCTTATGCTCTAATATGTACTACTATCCATTGCATCCCACTTCTAACATCCTCTCAACTCTCATTTGTTACTAACCTGTACTCCATAATTATACCCCAATGGGAAATAATCCTCTCTAGAACCTTGGATTTTTCTTGCCCGTCGCTTGGGTATTTGATACGTTTGGAATTCGATAGGAATAGAAGGTTACCTATTGCTCTAAGCTTCATGGCACGATCTAGAGTATAAAGAAATGTGACAATCCTAGATGTCTTGGTAGTTAACCGTTTATATGAGTGGCCGGCACACACATATAAAGCAAACTCTACTGGACACAACTTCATATACTCCCTATTACTCTTGAACCTAGTGATCTGATACCAAGATTTGTCACGCCCTGAACCTGGGCCTGGACGTAACACGACACTCGGTGCCTGACTACATGTGACCGAGCGAACCAACTGGCTGGCTGAATCAACATGTGATATCATAACATACTGAATGCGGAATATAAACTAACACATGCTGATATATTGGAAGTCTAAATGATATAAATAAAATGTGGAAACACTAATATAAGTTTGAAACATATATGTAGCAACATTGCTTACCCTAAATGCCTATGACTCTATCTAACTGTTACTATAGTCTATGAAGCCTCTAATGAAGCACTGAAAACACTGAGTGTCTGAAAATACTGAAGACTGTAAGGTAATGATAATGACCCGTAAGAACTGGGGATCACCAATAGCTGGTACGAGAATCCTAGTGCTCTGAATCGTCAACCTTGTTACACCCCATATTTTCATACATGAAAGTACGGCATACATAAATTGATGAAAGCTCGGAAATGAGATGTTACATCCCGCATTTTCGTACGTTAAAGTTTCGTCATAAGTTAATCGACGTAAGTACGGGAATAAGATTATTTTGAGATTGTAAGCATTATGCTATTTCAAACAAGTGATAAGTAAATTCGTGAAGGTGAGAGGGTAAGCAAATCAAAGAAAATAAATTTTCATCGAAGTTTGACATTTTGGGGTAAAATACAGCCCGAACTAAAATACTCGGTATTTGTGGACTAGTGCCATATAAGGTACCACATGACCATGATAGTAAGGTGTATAAGGTATGTTAAAAGTGAGTAGTATTTTAAGCAATTTGAGATAATTCTTAATTATGTGGGTAATTGGTTAATTATTGGGTAATGGGATGTTACCTAAATTATTGGATAAAGGTTAAAATTCCCCAACGTGGAAGCCCATCCTTCAAACTAATGACTCTTAACTCAAATTGAAAGGTGGAAAACTAATGTTATGTGGCTAATCCACCACATGAATTGGGCCCACACCTATTCAATCACATTTCTTCATTACGTGTTGCAACATACTTAGAAATTGTGACCATTTTGCTTCATTTTGTCTTTCAGATTTTTAAGTGATCAAAATATAGTGTTTTTTCCATTACAAAGACACATTATAATATATCAAAGAATACATAACATCTTCCTACTATAATACCAAATTACACACCATGGAGCACTTGGTAGGCATCTGGTTTGTGCTATTGTTGTGATTGAATTTGGTTGTTCCCTATTTCGATCTCGCCGTTACATATTTCGTCGTGATTGGCATATGTTAAAAGGATTGTAAATAGAATCGATTTAGGTATGTTAAGGCTATCCCTTATTTCTTTTGTCAGGATCTATACGACACAAATGAAACAAGAAAATGCACAATTTCCATAAATAACTCTATTCATAGAAATACTAGAGATGATTATGTTCTTGATTCCCCATGTGTCATATTATTATATATTCTATTCATGGGTATCAAAAAATACGTAAGTTGATAAAGTTTATTTCATGATATTAATCAAAGGCATAATGGTCTTATGACACCCCGAAAGATTTTATTGACGTACTTCTCATCATTGCATTCATTTACATTGACTCATGACCAGATGGCATTATATAGGTGTGTGTATATATATATATATATATGTATATGGGATGTGGGAAAAGGTTACGGCATTATATACGCACCACCACCTGATCAGCTGGTATACGTTGATGATTTGCCCACAGTGGACGAGATGATATGATGGGATGCCCTCAGATGCCCTCAGAGGCTTGATGATGTTATGAACGCATATACCCATGCATGGTATGATATTTATACGTATATGCATGACATTATAATATTAAATGATTCACAGAGCTATTCAGATATACATGTTGAGTCTTGTACCCCATGTTTCTCTCATGTCTATTGTTTACGGATTTTTATTCCTTACATACTCGGTACATCATGTGTACTGGCGTCTCTTTTGCCTGGGGACGCTGCGTTTCATGCCCGCAGGTCTGATAGACAGGTTGAGAGTCCTCCAAGTAGGCTATAAGCTCAGTGGAAGATGTTGGTGCGCTCCATTTGCTCCGGAGTTGCTTATTTGGTTAGTATAATTTAGACATGTATTGATGGGTATGTCGGGTCCCTGTCCTCGCCTTATGACGTCTATGCGCTCTTAGAGTCTTGTAGACCTATGTCATGTATATAAAAGACTATGTGGCCTTGTTGGCCTATGTTCAGTGTACGAGTGATTATTTTGTCCTTATAGGCCCGTACATCATATGTATAAGTCAGTATATCAGTTTGGGTCATTTTATGTTGAGTGTTCTCTCATGTTTTATTCTTGTTAACTCATACGTCCCTTCTGCCTATTTAACCGTGTTGATATAATGAGAAAGATACGTTACGTTGGTACTCGGTTGAGTAAGGGCACCGGGTGCCCGTCGCGGCCTATCGATTTGGGTCGTGAAAAACCTGTAAATCATTACCTGCATCATGAGATGCAAACCCCGAGCAAAAAGGGACGTCATTAAATTTTAATTGCACCGGTACATAAAGCAACTGAAAGAAAGAATTATAATTACTGAAATTGAAACTAAGCTGATGACTGAGAATTGATAATTGATAACTGAAAAGATAACTATTGAAACTGAAACTAAAATGATAACTGATAGCTGATAACTAATAACTAACAACCAAAATGATAATGATAACTAATAACTGATAACTAACAACTGATAACTTAAATGATAATGATAACTAATAATTGATATTTGAAATGATAGCTGATAACTGAACTGAACAAAGGAAGTGAGGATATGAATACTCCCTCTTCTGAATGATGAACCACCTGTTTATCTGAATAAGTAAACTGCGGTCTTCGGCCCAATATATGTGCACAAACTACAGCCTTGGGCCTAAGTATACGTATACATAACTGTCACCTCAGGCCCAAAGATGCATAAAGCATAAACTGCGGCCTCAGGCCCAAAGATGCATAAAGCATTAACTGCGGCCTCAGGACCAAAGATCCATAAAGCATTAACTGCAGCCTCAGGCCCAAATACAATGGTTCAACATTCAGGGATTTAAAAGCAAGAACTGAGAATCATACTGCAATACATGATACTGAAATACTGAATCATATTGAATTACATGATACTCGAATGCTGAATAGAATTATACTGAGACATGTATGCATGAACTGATTATGAAAACTGAAACTTCAATTGTTTATGACATGCTGAGTAATCTAGACTGAGACTCATGGGCATCAAACCCAAGTCTATATTGATTACACACTGATTTCACAACCTTCATAATGAAAATCATGAACGAGTTATGAAGCTAGATAATAGAAGTTCTGCAACTATTCAAGGAACTAGGCTTAACTATATTTCTGAGGGAATTAGTAACGTGGTAAAAGAAACATAATGTAGGGAGAATCATTAACATTCCCAAACATATAGAGTTAGTCTCGCATACCTTAACTTCCTGCTCTTGAGCATAATACAATATTCTCCGACCCTTTTAACTTTAATCTATATCAGTACAAGTCAAAGGGATTCCACATTAGTCATGTTTTGGTCACTTAGCCATTTTATCAAACACTTGGTGGCATAAAGCTTCATAGCCCTTATTAATGGTGTTTCTACACCCAATAACCCATTCTCTTGCTCTTAGATAAATTCTAAAGTCTCAAATGGTTATAATCAACATCATTCTTTATCACCCATAAGGAATACAACACCCTTAACCAATAATCAACAACCTAAATCTATAATCGTTCATGTTTTTATATCAAACCCATCAACTCATATCTCATGAACTAGAGTCTATAATCCTTAATCCAATGCTAGAATCAATTAGAGGGTGAAGACATTAACTTTTTGAAGTTCAATTCCCTTGAATTCGAGTTCTAGGGTTCCTTCTCTCAACAATGATGTCCCAATATAATATCTAATGATATGGAGGGTTTACCCTTATTAATAAGATGTTAGAAAATTGAAATTAACTTAGAATCACCATTAGAACTTACCTTGGATGGTGGAGGGACCTTTAAGGAGTTAGGTTCTTGAGAGCTTCCCTTTCTAGAGCAAGTTTTTGTGTTTTGGGGTGTGGGGGATGAAGTAGGGCTTTAAAATGACCCCCAAGTGTTCCCCCATGCACCTGAAGGCCTGACCGTGCATATGACCGCGAAAAATGGCAATAAAACTGCCTCAACTGCGCAGCCGCGCACGTGACCCTCGCGCACCTGGGCGCGCATATTGCGCCTTGTTCTATAAAATGAACATAATTTTTTGCTCATAGATCCGTTCATCCTCCACAATATGTCGTTGGAAATATATTTAAAATGGATACAACTTGCATCTCTTGAGTTTTCCCAAATTCCTTACACATTTTCACTAAATCCTTCTGGAAAATGGATGCTTTGTAAATTAGTCGATTTTGTCCAATCTTATCCACCTCACTCTCCATCTTGATTCTGAAATAACTATTTTTACCCATACTCATACCGCTAGGACTTCATATGTCTAACATATCAAATTAATACCCATTTAACATATCGACACCTAGATCGAATGTACGGGGTGTTACATTATCTCCCCATTGGGATCATTTGTCCTTGAATGATTGTCCTGATTGTAACTTCTGCTAACTTCAGACCTTAAATGGGTTTGGTGGAAAAATGAACTTTCATTAACACTTGCATACTAAACTGAATGAATACATGACTACTGAACTGTTGATATACTAAACTGAATGACTACTGCATTGACTGAATAGTGGTCTGCCATGTATACGCGAATACTGAAGTAACATAAATATATGAATATTGAACTGGCACAAATATTTGAGTAATCTGAGTACTAAGCTGGCATGAATGTCTATATATTGGACTGACATGAGTAGCTGAGTATTGTACTGCCATGAGTATCTGAGTATTGAACTACCATGAGTATCTGAGTACTAAACTGACATGAGTAACTAAGTACTAGAAACTTGAATGCTATAGCATGATACGTGAAATAGTGGTTGTATAACTGCAAATTCTTCTGGAAACTCTAACTCATAAGCTAATTGACTGATCCTTCGCAAGATTCTATCTGGCCCAATATAGCAAGGACTAAGCTTCCCTTTCTTCCCAAATCTCATAATGTCTTTCCTAGGCGAAACTTTCAGAAACGCCCAATCATCAACTTGAAACTCTAGGTCTCTATGTCGCACGTTCGAATAGGTCTCTATGTCGCACGTTCGAATAGGACTTTTGGCAGCTCTGAGCCATCTTCAAACGCTCTTGAATCAACTTAACTTTCTCCATAGTCTGATAGACCAAATTTGGTCCCAACAAATCCTCTTCACCAACTTTGAACCAACCAATTGGCGATCTACACCTTCCCCCATACAGAGTCTCGCACGGTGCCGTCTTGATACTAGAATGGTCGTTTTTATTTTTAGAAAACTCAATGAGAATTATGTTATCATCCCAATTACCTTTAAAATCAAGGATATCCTCAAGTGTTTGAATAATGTGTTCTGCTTGTCCATCGTTCTGAGGATGGAAAACTTGTGCTTAATCCTTTCTGAAAGGACTTCTAAAAGTTCATTGTAAACTGATCACCATGATATAAAATGATGGACAATGGGTTCCCATGCACTCTAACAATTTATTGGATATACAACTTTGCATAATCCTCTACTGAATCTGTAGTCTTCATTGGCAATAGGTGAGCCAACTTGGTAAGTCGATCTACAATCACCCAATCAGATCATGCTTTTAAAATGAGTGAGATAATCCTATAATAAAGTCCATATTTACAATCTCCCCTCAAGAGTATGTGTATTCTGTGGTAAAACACTAGGCTTCCTGCTGCTCGACTCTCACTTGCCGATAATTCGGACACTTGGCCACAAAGTCTGTGATGTTATTTTTCATGTTGGTCCACCAATAAACCTCCTTGAGATCATTTTACATCTTTGAGGGACCTTGGTGGGTAGAATACCTGGAATTATGGGCTTCTAATATGATCTTTGGCTCTAAGTCTACCTATGCCTGGAACACACAGTCCATCTCGGTACCTCAAAGTACGATCATCTCCCCCTTATTCAAAAGCCATCATTTTATGCTTGTGAATCCCTCGTTTTACTGAAACAAGTAGGGGTCATCAAACCGTTTCAACTTCATTTTGGTTACTAAGGAGGAACAAGTTCTGTTCTGAAGAACAACGCCACCATCTTCGGAGTCCAAAAGTCGAACTCCTAGACTTGCTAAGCGGTGAACCTCTTTCACTATATATCTATTGTCTGCCTCAATCATGAGCCTTACTTCTCATACTTGATTATCTTTTTAAGCTACTTCCTGAAAACACATATAGAATTGTTGTGAGCTAAGTCTATATTCCGAAGATTAGAGTCTCATGCCATGGCACTACCCTCGTGATACATAACTGGGCATGATTTTATAGTTCTTTTTTATATATCCCATGCTAACTATGTGGGTTTCAAATTTCCAACTAGACTTACAGACGATTTTCACATCTCCCCCTTAGACCAAAGGTTAAGGTCTTGTACAAGCGGATCCTTCTCTTTTGTTAGGATCCGAACAAATTTTCTTATCTTCAGTAATTCTTTGCACTTTACGTCAATGAAGACTCACCTTCCGACTTACTTCTGAGCAATATTACCTATATAAATGTAAATATAATAAATTCACAACTATCATACACAATATTAACGATTTCACTTGCTCACACTGTCAATCTTGGGGAGATCTCTTTTCGATAATTCTTAAAGGCTATTCTTCTATATTTGGCTCTCTTACTGCCTAGCTAATTTTTTTCCACTATCACTATACTTCGGGTTTAACTTAGACTCTTAAAGTTATAAAAAACTTTCGGTATTTCAAACTGTCATGCATTCACTAGAGTTAACCTGGCTAAGTGAATCAAATTTTACCTCTACTAGCTTCGTTGAAATTGCTAATTCAATGTATCTACTCAGAACTTACTTACTATTCTTTTAATAACCATATGCTAGCATCATATTTTCTTGTTCTTCTTTGAATTAAAGTGAAGCATAAGGTTATTCCTAACTTTCCTTACCATCCGACTATTCTACGATCACATACTATCCTTTTCTTAAAACTATGTACATGAATCACACTTGGGGAGTTCTCATCTATCTTAAACAAAATTGGAATATCTAACCCCAAACTTTTTATACAATTCAAAATCACTTCAGACTATAAACCTCTGGCCTAAACACATAGTCACATCATCTGAAGGGGAAGTGGCATATCTTTTATCTTACAATAACAACCACTTCTTATACAAATTTACTGACATGGTACTTTCTAGTTCTGATTTGAATAAATCTAAACAACCTAAAATCATTCCTTGAAATTCATTATCGGCTGCTCTTGGTTCTCATTTTGTACATCATGTCTTCTTAGTCATATACAAAAGTCGTACGAAAAATACAACTTTGATAATAACAATCGTTCCTGACTCCTAGGTATTTTACCTTAGGCTCTTTTCTGTCCAAAACTATAGTGACCAATGTTAGGGTATGCCATCTAAAATATAATCATCCAACTTATGGCTCCATTTCCAAGAATTAAATGAAGTTGTCCTGGGAGGTAAAACACATACGAATACACTACCATGCACAAACCTATCCTTCAAAGCATACCATCATCTGATAAAATCACTTCCTGCGCCATACACTGAGTTTTGGTCTTAATCCAGACCTAAAATATGCGAAGCTTTTGCTATAATCACTGTTACTTACATTTTCTTTTAGCACCTATAGGCATCACTGTATACTCACCAGTCACCAGAATTTTGGTACAATGAAAATCGGAGATCTAGTAACTGAATAACTGGTAATTGGCATACCGAATAACCATAAACTTGCTAACTGAAAGACTGTATAATTGGTAACTGAGGTAAACTCATGGCCATAAAATATAATAAATGATTTCGTACTTTCTAGTAAGGTTATGCTCTGATATGTACTACTATCCATTGCATCCCACTTCCAACATCCTCTCAAGTCTCATTTGTTACTAACTTGTACTCCATAATTATACCCCAATGGGAAATCATCCTCTCTAGAACCTTGGATTTTTCTTTCCGTCGCTTGGGCATTCGATACGTCTGGAATTCGACAGGAAGAGAAGGTTACCTATTGCTCTAAGCTTCATGGTATGATCTAGAGTAGAAAGAAATGAGACAATCCTGGATGTCTTGGTAGTTAACTGTTTATATGAGTGGCCGGCATACACGTATAAAGAAAACTCCATTAGACACAGATTCATAGACTCCCTAGGACTCTTGAACCTAGTGCTCTGATTCCAAGATTTGTCACGCCCCGAACCTGGGCCTGGACGTAACAGGGAACCCGGTGCCTGACTACATGTGACCGAGCGAACCAACTGGCTGGCTGAATCAACATATGATATCATAACATACTGAATGCGGAAGATGAACTATCACATTCTAATACACTAAAAGTCTAAATGATATAAATCAAATGCGAAAGCGCTAATATTAGTCTGAAACATATATGTAGCAACATTGCTTAACCTTAAATGCCTATAACTCTGTCTAAATGTTACTCTAGTCCATGAAGCCTCTAATGAAGTACTGAAAAGACTGACTGTCTGAAAAATATTAAAGACTGTAAGGTAATGATAATGCCCCGAAAGAACTGGGGATCACCAAATAACTGGTACGAGAATCCTAGCGCTCTGAATCATCAACCTGTAAACCATTACCTGCATCGTGAGATGCAGGCCCCGAGCAAAAAAGGACGTCAGTTCGTTTGAATTGCACTAGTATGTAAATCAATTGAAAGAAAGAATGATAAATACCGAAACTGAAACTAAGCTGATGACTGAAAATTGATAATTGATAATTGAAACGATAACTATTGAAACTGAAGCTAAAATGATAACTGATAGTTGATAACTGATAACTGATAACTGAAATAATAATGATAACTAATAACTAATAACTAAAATGATAATGGTAACTAATAACTGATAACTAAAATGATAACGGATAACTAAACAGAACAAAGAAAGTAAGGATATGAATACTCCGTCTTCTTAATGAGGAACCACATGTTTATCTGAATAAGTAAACTACGGCTTCAGGCTTAATATATATGTGCACAAACTGTTGCCTCAGGTCTAAGTATACGTATATATAACTACGGCCTCAGACCGAAATACAGGGGTTCAACATTCAGGGATTTAAATCAGGAACTGAGAATCATACTGCAATACATGATACTAAAATACTGAATCATATTGAGTTACATGATACTTGAATGCTGAACAAAAGTAGACTGAGACATATATTCATGAACTAATTATGAAAACTGAAACTTTAACTGTTTATGACATGCTGAGTAATCTAGACTGAGACTCATGGGCATCAAACCCAAGTTTATATTAATGCAATAATTTCAAAACTTTCAGAATGAAAGTCATGAACGAGTTACGAAGCTAGAGAATAGAAGTTTTGCGACTATTCAAGGAACTAGGCTTAACTATATTTCTGAGGCAATTAGTAATGTGGTAAAAGAAACATAGTGTAGGGAGAATCATTAACATTCTCAAACATAGAGAGTTACCCTTACATAACTTATCTTCCTGCTCTTGAGCATAATATAACATTCGCCAACCCTTTCAAATTTATTCTATATCAATACAAGTCAAAGGGATTCCAAATTATCAACAATAGTCATGTTTGGGTCACTTAGCCATTTTATCAAACACTTGGTGGCATAAAGCTTATATCCCTTATTAATGGTGTTTCTACACCCAATAATCCATTCTCCCTTATTAATGGTGTTTCTACACCCAATAATCCATTCTCTTGCTCCTAGATAAATTCTAAAGTCTGAAATGGCTATAACCAACATCATTCTTCATCACCCATAAGGAATACAACACCATTAACCAATAACCAACAACCCAAACCTATAACCGTTCATGCTTTTCTATCAAACCCATCAACTCATATCTCATGAACTAGAGTCTATAATTCTTAATCCAATGCTAGAATCAATTAGAGAGTGAAGACATTACGTTTTTGAAGTTCAATCCCTTTGATGTCGAGTTCTAGGGTTCCTTCTATCAACAATGATGTTCTAATTGAATATCTAATGATATAGAGGGTTTACCCCTGTTAATAATATGTTGGAAAATTTAAATTAACTTAGAATCACCATTAGGACTTACCTTGGATGGTGGAGGGACCTTTAAGGTGTTAGGTTCTTGAGAGCTCCCCTTTCCAGAGCAAGTTTTTGTGTTTTGGGGGTGTGGGGGATGAAGTAGGGCTTTAAAATGACCCCCAAGTGCACCCCCGTGCACCTGAAGGCCTGACCGCGCAAAATGGCAGTAGCACTACCTCAAGTGCGCGGCCGCGCATATTGCACAATGTTCTGTAAATCGCACATAATTTTTTGCACATAGATCCGTTCGGTCTCCACTATATATTGTTAGAAATCTATTTAAAAGGGATACAACTTTCATCCTTTTAGTTTTCCTAAATTCCTTACACATTTACACTAAATCTTGCTGGAAGACAGACCCATTGTAAACTTAGTCAATTTTGTCGAATCTTATGCACCTCACTCTCCATCTTGATTCTGAAACAACTATTTTCACCCATACTCATACCGCTAGGACTTCATATGTCTAAAATATCAAATTAATACCCACTTAACATATCCACACCTAGCACGAATGTACGGGGTGTTACATTTCCGTGCAAGTGAGGAGGAAAGACATGCATTATGTTGTGATATCTTTTTCTTGCAGATATTTTCATGTCTTTACATTGAGTTGTTATTGTCGTGTTCATGGTTTTTATGTGATTTTTCCTTACTGTTATGTCTTTATCCTCTATCACAATTGTTGTCGTGTTACCATGCTTTCTATTTGCTTAACTTGCCAATATCATGTCTACTTTCTGCTGTTATGATTGCATCCATGTCATCTGTTTTGTTGCACTTAAGTATAGGCCTTCTTCCATGTTAGTCGTTCATGTCTCTACTTGTTAACTTATAAAGATCAAGTGTTCGCTCCCTTATTTGTCATATCTATCTTCATGCCTTTACCATGCTAGTTAGTTGAAGTTATTTGCGTATTTCCCACTTTGTCATTTCTGTTATCAACATTTCTGCCATTAAGTTGGTACTGTTTTACCCATAATTGGTGAGGATGAGATAAATGCATGAAGGGTGTTGCAGTACCGTTGGATTTGATGTCCTGAGTATATTTCTCACATTATGAAAGTTTCGAGGTGATTATTGTGATTTATTGGTCTTCGCTCTAAGGAAAGGAGTGGGTGAGATATTGATACCTGTTGAATTGTGTTTTCTTCCAGTACTCTGTTATTGTTTTGTACATTCATTTCGTGTACTCTATTCTATCATATTGTAGTATAGTTCTATTGCTAGATTTCGATACAGAATTTTATTAATGAGCATATTTACTAAAAAGTCTCGTCACTACTTCGATGAGGTTAGACAAAATACTTACTGAGTACATGAGTTCAGTTGTACTCATACTGCACTTCTGCACCTTGTGTGCACACTTTTGGAGCAGAGCTGCTGTCGATGTTGGGAGCTGACCTTGAAGATGTTCGTGCATCCCGGATATAGTCGCTATTTGTCCTTGGTGGCTTTAGATTGTTATAGTCTGTTTATGTAGTTTTCAATAGATCGTATAATTATTTGTATCAGCTTGTAAATTCAAATTCTTAGAAGCTCGTGATTTTGTACTACCAGTTCTTGAGAAATTTGTAAAAGCTCAGTTATTTCTTCATTATTTTCCTACAGTTTCATTTGGCTTGTGTTGTCTGTCAATTGGCTTACCTAGCAGGTCGATTTAGGTGCCATCACGATTAGTGGTTTTTGGGTCGTGACAAGGTGGTATCAGAGCTCTAGGTTCATAGGTTCTACGAGTCACGAGCAAGTGTCTAGTAGAGTCTTGCAGATCAGTATGATGACGTCCATACTTATCTTCGAGAGGCTACGGGGTATTTTGGATAAACTTCCTATATTTATTTCCTTATCGTGCGACATTGATTCAGCTTGAAGCGTAACTCTTTGAATTCCTTCCTCACATTCGTATGCACATGGAACACTCGGTATCGGCTGTGCATCGACGACTTGTGATCCCATGGATGAAGTGCGAGATCTAATTTCTGTTTGATGGTGACGGGTCAATCTGAAGGACTTGAGGTCGATTTTGAACTGTAGCTTGAGCACGGGGATTTCGGTTGTGTGAACACGTACCTTTGGACTTAAATGTTAGGTAATGTCCCTATGAGTGGAATTTGTGGTCGGCAAGTGGTTGGATGACTAAATGATGAGTAGAATGTGACTTTCAGATGACTGGAATAGGAAGAGAGGAGATTGCTTGAGGTGTAAAAAGGACTGATAAATGCTTGGTTTCTATCTTCATGTGACGTGTAGTTTCGAGTTATGAGTGTGTTGGAAGGTTTTTCATGTTGTTTGGTTACGGGACGAATTTGATTCTCATGCCTTATTGAGGAGTTCAGACTTAGGAAGATTAAGTGATGGCTTAGTAGTTGTGGCTGGGATCTGATATTTACATTGGATGGTGTAGAGGCTCGCGGTATTTCTATATCATTGCAGATTATGCATTTCATTAACAGGAAGATTAAGTGGTGGAGGAAACACCTTTGGATTTATGAAGGTCTCTTTAGAGTGGGTGCCTCGGTTGTGGTATTTTGGGGTGCTAAGAGGGAATAAATCAGCTGATGGGCCTTGAGGAGGTATGGTTCTTATGCTAAGATCTATTCTGGCGAGCTTTGGGGTAAGGATCATGGTGTTCTTGCAAGAAGGGTATCAACTTGAGGGTAAATTGGAAGGAACACCGAGGAATCAGGGCAGTTTGATTGTAAATTGGATCAATGCGGTAATTATATGATCGATTCTTTGAGTACTTATGATGTGATGGGTCTCCAAAGGTGTTTCGTGGCAATGCTCATGGGTCATGGCAACTGCGTGGCTTGGTTGAGTTATAGGGATTCAGTTCTGATGGCTTGGTTATGTGCAAATGGATTCCTAAGGGATTTTTGATGGTTTCTATCATGGTTCGAGGTGAATATTTCCTACTGGTGTGAGGAACATGTTGCGTAATGGGATTTCCTCCAGGATGAGATCAAATAAAAGGTTTTCGGTTGATCGGGATTGAGTTTTGCATGTGCAAGGACACGATTCAGTCTTGAAGTGAAGGTCATGGATTCTTAGATAACACGGACGGTTTCAGATGTCTAGATGAATGCTATTACTACCTGGTGTTTCCTGAGAAGGGTGTGCATTTCAGAAGACCCATTGTGTTTTGACTAACGGATGCATCATTGATATTGTGGTGCTCGCCTGGTTAGTCGACTATTGAGATTCTGATTTTGCTATGTGGCTAAATTATAGAAGTATTCCTCGTGGGATGATCGTATTCGAGAGATGTGTTAGGCATGTGGGCGGTGGAGTTGGGATCAGGAAGGGGATTTGTGTGTTTTAATGGATTCGGGGACTGGGAGTTCTCAGAAGTAGATTTTTTTGTGGTTGTGAACTGTGAGATATTTCCAGAGCTAGCCAGTTTATAGTATGTGTCATGTTTATGTCATTATGAACTTTTGGAGAGCTATTTGTCTGTTCGGGGATGGCCAGAGTTGATTTGGGGGCTTATTGGTAGGCCAAATGAGGATGTGTATTCTGTATCAGATCAGATTTGCTTGCTCCTACGCAGTTGTTACCACTGGTATATCATCGGGTGAAATAGATGCTATTCGCGCCCTGGTTTGTATTATGTGTTCCTCTCTTAAGCTATGCCGATTTGTGAGGGTACATGATTCTTCGCACGCATATGGTGATTCATTTTAGACCTCATGTCATTATGGGCGAGATGGCCTTCGTGATGTTGATTTTCTTATTGCACCATAGTTGTGCTTGTCCTTCTCAGTATTGTTTGTTCCTAATAATTTTCCCACAGTTATATTTTGCGCACTCTGATGTGCTTGATATTGACGCACATGTGATCAGTGAGCCCGCGTATTATGGCTCGATGGGTACTCTATGTGGATTAATATGATGGGATCGGGTTGCACACCACAAGGGTACTGTGATGAAATGTAACCCTTGATGTTTACTTTGTGTAGTTTTTCTTTCACTTTGTTGAGAATAGTTCATAGTAAAATGCTAAAATTTCCCCGCCTACTTAACTTGTTTAGTAGTCTTCTTATTTAACTCTCCTACTGTTATCTATCATGTCTGAATTACTGTTTGTTGGTGTTCGGGACCGTGTTGTGTGGGGGGAGCCGTATTATTAATATTGATGTATATCGGTGGGGTTGTTTATATTGGTTGAGAAGGGATTTCTAGACTTGATATTTGCACTATCATATTGGGATGAGGGAGGTTTAGAAGAATAATACTATATTTTGCTGAAGATTTGGGCAATGACCCTGGTCGGATGAGTGAGTTTCTTGGCTTATTGATCATATGAGTGGTTAAGAGGTTGTATGTGTTTCTTTCATCATCGGCAAGGTATGAAGTATTTGAACGAGGCTCTAATTGATATGAGGTTTGCTACACACCGCGTTTGTTTTGGGCAATAATAGTGGTCAATAATTCCTGCTGTGAGTGTCTGAGTAATGGGGCGTATTATGTTCATCTTAGTGCTATGTTTATGACCAGATGCAGATGTTCAGGTTTATACAGTGTGTAGCTGTGAGATTTGAGGTTTGTAATGAATTCTGGATGTTGGGGATTTGGGTTCTAAGGTTAAGAACCAAAGTTGAGGTAAGGATCTCTAGTTATGTTGCGTTGGCAGGCTTATGTGGAGCAACGTGACATGGGGATCATCCCCATGTATAAGCATAGTAAGATTACACCATGGTTTGATAGCTTTGGAACGACTCTTGGCACGTTCTAGGAAGAACATGTGTTTAGGTGATGGAGGATGTAACGACCCGACTAGTCATTTTGAGCGTTTGCACTTTTCTCGGTAGTTTGAGGACTCGAGTATCTCCGTATGATGTATTATGATTTGCATAAATCATCGGTGTTGGTTTTCAATTTATCCGGAATCTAATTTGGAAGAATGAGTTATAAGATTTAAGCTTTGAGTTGGAAGAGTTAATCAATTTTGACCTTTTAGCATTGGATCTCGGAGTGGAGTTTCGTGGGTTCCCTTAGCTCCGTTGGGTGATTTTGGACTTAGAAGCGAATCCGTATTGTAATATGGAGGTCCGTAGTCGAATTTGTCTTGAAATGGCAGAAGTTGTATTATTGGGAAGTTTGACTGCGAATGGACTTTTTGATACTGGGTTCGGATTCCAATTTCGGAAGTTGGAATAGTCCGTAATGTCAAACGTGACTTGTGTGCAAAATTTGAGGTTAATTGGACGTGTTTGATAGGTTTTGGCATTGGTCGTAGAAGCTGAAGTTCCAAAGTTCATTGATTTTGAATTGAGGTGTGATTCATCGTTTAGAGGTTGTAATGCAAGAGTCGAAGCTCTGAGTAGGTTCATTTTTTCATGTAGAACTTGTCTGCAAAATTTGGCGCCATTTGGAGTTGATTTGATATGGTTCGGACGTTTGGTTGCGATTCTAGAAGTTCTTGAAGTTTTCTTTGATCTTCATGTGTTTTGGCGTTCGATTCGTGATTCTAGAGGTTATTTTGATGGTTTGATCGCTCGAGCGAGTTCGTGTTATGTTTTTATACTCGTGTGGGTGTTTGGTTTGGAGCCTAGGGGGCTCGGGTGAGTTTCGGATTGTTTTTGTTCAAAGTTTGAGTTCTGGTTCTGGTGTCATCGCATTTGTGATGTATTTGTCGCAAATGCGAAACATCTATTTGCGAAAAGTGGACTGCTGGGGAATATTTGCATTTGTGAAGAAACCCATCGCGTTTGCGATATGGGGTTGTCCGCATTTGCGAGGGACCCTGTTGCTTTTGTAAAGTATTGGACTTCGCATTGTCGAAGTATTGTGTCGCAAATGCGACCTTGACAGGAAGGCTTCTTTTTCGCATTTGTGATATATTGTCTGTATTTGCGAGGGTCGCATATGCGAACCCCCTGTTGCAAATGTGACATCTGCAACCTGTTAAGTGCTGAGAATTCTGAGACTTAGCTTCATTTTGATATATTTTGAACCCTAGCTTCGATAGGAGGTGATTTTGTGAAGGGATTTTCATACCAAATCATTGGGTAAGTGCGTCTAATCAATTCTCAACCACATTTCATAATTTTTCACAATATTTAACATCAAATTCATAAGAAATCTAGGGAAAAAGTTGGGAATTTTGTCAAACTTTGAAAAATGGAAATTGGGGATTTGAGAGTCGAATAGGACTCGTGTGTGGAAACAAAATACATATTTGGACTGGTGAAGCTATGGATATTCAAGACCTACCTTGAACCCGGGTTTTGACCGGGCGGGCCCGGGAGTTGACTTTTGTTGACTTTTTAAAAATTTAATAAAAATCACAGCTTTATTAATTAAAATTGTTTTCCCTTGAATTGTGTTATGTATTTAAGTCGTGTTTGGCTAGATTGAGCCGAGCGGAGGTGGATCTTGTAAAGGAAATAACTCGAACATGATAATAAGAAACGACTCAGGAAGGGACTATTCAACTCACGCAACTAATATGAACTTTCCTCAGAAAGTAGGAAGTAGAACATAAGAAAGAATAAATATAGGAACCTTACTCATCATCACACTGTTGCGGCGTGCAACCCGATCCAAATAACATACCCGTGGCAACGTGCCACCCGATCCACACATAAAATTTACATAAGAAGATATATACAGAGCTGATTTGCTCACTATTACAAATTAATGATTATCGATCATAAGCACGCTAAGTGCATAGTATCATCCTGGGGAGACTGACAAAGCCATATGCTCACAAAACTCAAGCACAACTGACGTGCAATATATATGCATACTCTGGATCTCAAGAGTTGTCCTGCTCACATAACATCATCACTACGCGGAGATCTCAACACATAAGAAATTATCAATTCATTCCACAACTCACACGGCATAATCATATTATCGCATGAATTTGACGAAGACAGAATAACATCCGCTGTTCTAATACCTTCCCATGAAAAGCGCTCCACGGAAATGAACATGCTTGTCTCCTACGGAGCCCACAATCACTTTTATATCCATCCACAAACATCGAGTCTACCTTGCTTGCACCAAACTAAGATAATAGCTTTACCTGGGTCCACATTAACCCACTTTCTCTCATAATATGCGAGACCAACCATCATAGCCGGGACAAACACCCCACAATCCACAACCAAATGAACTGAACACCTTTCAGGCATAAATCCTCAAATAGACAATATTGCACTTCTTTATAATCAGTCCAAATCCTCAATCCATTAAGTGACTACATGTCACACTTGTACAATCTTCTCGTGGTTATGCTCCCACGACTTTCCACACCAGGTAACAAATCTGCACATCTGCATCACCGACCACACTAATATTGCACAACACATCAAGAACCCATGACCAGGGTACAAAGCCTCTTTCACCGAATATCGATCTCTGGTGACACTGAAGATAACACTAGCTTACTCTGAACTTTCAAATCACTTTTTCTTTCTCATCCGAGTTCATGACGTCCTTGTCAACACTAAATCACAATCTCGATTCTCACTCCCAGTTACATACTGCTTACTGCACCTAACATGCCAATATGAGGTAGCGCAAGAATTCCATCATAACTTCTGAACGACCAATATGGTGAACACTCCATCATATAGAAACCTTTTACTTAACTCAATTCAAGAGTACCCTCTGAACATACGAGTGAATTATCACTATCACCCAACATGCAAATCCTTTAATTAGTAGTCTATACCACCATAACGCTTCCGGGATCCGCCTACACCCGACATGACATAATACCTGAATGCTTCCAAATAAAAATCTATTTCGACGGCTGACAAGCCCCATACACACCGGCACAAACCACATGCATAACTTAATCACATCAAAGGAACTGACCACTGCCGCAAATGTGCCATTTCAACCATGGCTAATCAATCTATCTTCGTTTAATCATCTTCAATTGCTTCAGGAATAATAGAAACTTCCTTCAACTCATAGGAAACTCAATCCTCATTCATCCTGAGTGACCTTGATTCACGAGTCTATGCTGCCTAAATCCCGCAAATCGTCTCATACCCTCATGATAGTCTTTCTACAACCCGGAGTTTATTTCTCTCACTCCTCCAATACTATCCTGCACGCTGAAACATATCATAGAACATTCCAACCATCTTCCTTTTTCTCAGAAATTACTCTGCAAAAGCTCGATTCTCAATCATACCGCCGCTTGAAACCCTTAGACATCGCATTCTTAACTTTTGAACTCACTAGGACCGCTATTGAGAGTCACCCACTCTGACTGGCCCCGAATACAATCAACTCCAAGGATCTTCTAGCACATGAACACCCTTTTCCTTGAAGCACGTGACGGAGTCACTACCCTGACAACTCACTTATGCCTTAAGAAAAATTCTGAATCTTCCAAAGCCTAACCCTGGCCCGACAGATCCAACTTTGCACACATTCATCAAATCCCATGCACAATCACCATTTTACTCCTTTCCCTTAGCTGTAATAACTTGCCAACACACCGAAAATCCACAACCGTATGATAACACAATCCTGCAACGTAACTGCAGATGGTGGGACTCCCCCACTTAGCCCGAAGCTACTCCTTGAACCACTCTAGACCCTGCCGAGATCCTTTCTCCTTTTATAACATGATTTTACTCAACCAATCCGTCCAATTCTTCATATTCTCTTGCTAGCACTCCCCAAATACTCAAATTCTCTAGCATCATTCACACATTCTTCCTCCTACCGAATAGCCACTAGAACCCCTCACAGAGATCTGCCAACCATGCCACCGCTAACCTATTCACAGGAGATAACCCACCTATGGAAATCACCCACAGATACTTTCTAACGATGCTGAAATGCACGCTTTCTCCGACATCAATACCCCATCATACGCCCTGCTTCATTTACAAAATTTACTATTCTGTCTGCTCCTCATGGACATCCATTAAATGCGCGACAATATCTTCAAATTCCAAGCTATGCTGTCGCTCCACCACTTTGCGACTGATCGACTTCTTCTTCTTACACCTGGCCTCCTAGAAATGGAACCACCACCTAGCCTCACTTCAGGATCATTCTCTGTAGCTCTCAAACCAGCAGGCCACAACGACTTCAAACTCTCCGAAGATCATCTTTCTCTAGCTGCCTTCATTATCAACACTTATCCGGTACTGAACCACCGTACCTCACGGTCTCTGCCAACCGCATTCTTCAATACTTATTCTCAATACTCTGACCCCATGCAACCGAAGAAACCATAGCTCCGACAAACTTAACACATTCCATTCGATCAATGACGACGACTTCACGTCACAGGTGCATATCCCACCTAACTTGAAGACACCAAGTCTTACTACTTTATCAACCCCAACCGGACCATTCATAATCTAAATTCCTTTCCTCTGCCGGAATTAAAATACCAAAATCTCGAAATCACACTCTGAGAAGACCTCCCTTCAAACCATTCATCTCCCCCAACACACGGGCAAACATCCTATCATCATATCGACATCACACGATAACGAATCGCAAGCATCATCACTACCTGAGCATAGCCTTAAGGCTCTCAGAAACACAGCTACTGAGCTGAAACAACATATTATTCTTTTGCAGGGACCTAAAAACAACCCCAACCAATTACACATGGAAACATCTCGAATTACATCTGTAGCACCATTTCAATTCCTCAAATTTTCTGATTCATAGCAAGCGCTTCGTGAAACGTAAGATGGAGTAGGAATGAACATAGGCATAAGCCTCAAAGGAATCGAATCGCATGATGAGGAATCAATAAGGGAAGTACTCCTAACACCCCTATAGCCTCTCGAAGATAAGTATAGACGTCTCCATACCGATTCACAAGACTCTACTAGACTTGCTCATGACTCGTGAGACCTATGGGAACCTACTGCTCTGATACCATGTTGTCACGACCCAAAATCCATGAGGTCGTGATGGCACCGACATCATTGTCAGGCAAGCCAATCATTAATTAATTGAAATAATTTCCTGTTTTAGCATTTATGAAAAATCATTACCTTTGACTTATTACGAAATAACTAAACAAAATCCGTTAAGTAAATACGATGGTTTAAATGTTCCATTTTAGAAAATATATCCCAAACACATCCTAGAGCCCGGTGTCACAAGTACATGAGCAATTTCTAAGAATTTATACAATCATCACAAAGCTTGTCCGAAATACAAATTGGATAAGGAATTAAAATAATGTAATACAACATGAGTGAGACTCCGTCAGCTACGGATCGCCTCCGGATGACGTAGCTCGACTAGGTCTCCAAATCCGCCACATCTCTATGAAAGTACTTGTGCAATAAAAATGCACAGCAAGTGTAGCATAGGTACAAAAATAATGTGTACTCAGTAAGTCGCCCGCTTGTAACGACCCGACCGGTCATTTTGTGTTATCGGACCCTGTTCCCCTAAATGAAACTTTCCATAGAGGATTCTTTATGATTTATGACTTGCCGGGACTGGTGGTCCGGGATTCGGAGGTGTTTAGAGTGCTATAGGAACAATTGGTTCCTTAAGGTTGGCATTTAAGGCCAAGTTTGACTTCGGTCAATATTTTGGGTAAACGACCTCAGAAATGAGTTTCGTCGGTTCCGGTAGCTTCGTGTGATGATTTTGGACCTGGGCATATGTTCGGAATGGGTTTCTGATGACCCGAAGCGTTTCGGCTCCCAATATTGAAATAAGAAGTTTCTTAGGTTCCTATTGTGGTTTTGGATGTGTTTTTGTGTTATCGAGATCCGAATAGAATCTCGAGATCGGGAATAGTTTCGTTGTGTTGTTTATGACTTGCCTGCAAGATTTGGTGTCATTCCGAGTAGTATAGTTCGGTTCAGCGCGTTGTTAGCGAAGTCTAGAAAATATAAAGTTCCTAAGTTTGGTTCTTGGGGTTTTGAGGTGTGATTTTGAGTTTTAGCGTTGTTTTGGGTGTTCTGAAGGCTCGAGCGAGTCCGTATTATGATTTAGGACTTGTGGTATATTTGGACGAGGGCTCGGGTGGGCCCACGGACCTCCCGGGCACACAACGGAGCTGAAAACCAGCTAAAATAGTTGCTGGTGCACCTGTTCTGGTGTGACCGCAAGAGCGGTTGCCCATTCGCAGGTGCAGGACCGCTCATGCGGTCCCAAGCATCGCAGTTGCGACCCCAGGTGAGGTCCTCCTTTTCTCGCAGGTGCAGACACAGGTCCGCAGGAGCGGAACCGCTGGTGCGGTCATCCCTCCATAGGTGCGACCCCAGCCCCACTCGCCCAGTTTCCACAGGTACGAGCCCCATCTCGGAGGCGCGAGACCGCAGGTGCAGTTCTCGAGCCGCAGGAGCGGAACCCCTGTAGGCCAGGCAATGTGTTTCCTTTAAAATATGGGATTTCACCCATTTCTTTCATTTTCCACCACCACTAGAGAATTGGGAGCTTGGGGAAAGAGGTTCCACGACCTAACTGCTAAAGAGGTAAGTAAATTCCGCTCTAACACTAGTTTCAAACATGAATTACTAGTTAAACTCCCTACTAAATCATTGAAAATCAAGAGTTGGGTAGTAAATTTAAGGTTTTTGAGAAATTGGTGAATTACCCATATATTGCCATGAATTCAAGTAGAAACCACATAATAACGATTCTTAGGCTATGGGTAAGTGATTCCTTCGAGAGTTTTCAGAATTTGAGCGCGCGGGCCCGGGGTTGAATTTGGGAATTCTTCAAGAATGTTGAATTATTGAATAAATAGGATAATTCCCCTACTTTGAGCATGCATTGATATCATTGTACCATATTTGGCTAGTTGCGAGTCCTCGAGTGTAGAGTTCGGAGTTTGGGCGCATCTTTGGTCCGAGGGGTAGATTTGACACGAGGTGAGTCTCCTTTCTAACCTTGTAAGAGGGAATTGTTCCCATAGGTGTTATATATGTTGTGGGTAATTGTTTTGGGGGCCGTGCGTACAAAGTGATGAGAGTTCGTACATAGCGATATCATGTTATGCCGGGTAGTTTTAGGGCTCACAAGCATGTTTCTATATGCCTTATATGTATCTTTAGGTGTTCTTTGAGCTCCCTATTACTTTTGAATTGATATGGAAATGTGGAAAGTTGCATGTTGAATAATCCTTGTTACAAGTATAGTCCCTACTGAGCTTATTGATAACTTCGGTATGTGCATGTATATATATATATGAGAGTCAGCACTCGAGTCGCAGGTATGATTCGCGATCGAGAAAAGCTTTATGATATTCAGTATAAGTGTGTCAGCACTCGAATCGCAGTTATCATTCGCGATCGAGGGAAGCTTTATGATATTCAGTATAAGTGTGTCATCACTCGAATCGCAGGTATGATTCACGATTGAGAGAAGCTTTATGATATTCAGTATAAGTGTGTCAGCACTCAAATCGTACGTATGATTCGCGATCGAGGGGAGCTATATGGTAATTTTGTATAAATGTGTCAGCACCCGAGTCGCAGGTATGATTCGCGAGCGGGGGAAGCTTTACGACTATTCAGTGATTAGATATTCCTTCGACTCCGGCTGGTTGTCTTACCCTTGCGTGCGCTTGGCTATTTAGTACTGTTTTCATTGATATTGACTTGACAGATATTTAGGGGAAAAGGAACGTGTACATTGTTTCTTATTTTCAGTAGTTTTTTCTGGATTTCTGTACTTGATAGGTATCTGCTGCACATCTGTACTTAATTGTACAGGTTCTGAGGCTGGTGCTTCTGGTTATCCGAACGGAGCTTGACGTATATTATGGACCTTACTCCACGGTGAGCTGCCTCCCTTGGCGATTCTCAGCAGTGCTATGGAGTTATCTTTTGTTCATTTCTGTCTACTTCTCTCAGACAGCAGTACAGTTTGTATAATCTTTTGCATATCCTACTAGTTCGCCTGTTGACTTGTGACACTAGTTCATGGCACGCACCTAGTAGACTCTTTATTTTTGGGACTGTATATATTGGATCATGATCATTGTGGCTGTAATTACTTAAGTTGGTTAATGTATCCGCTTTTATTTAAATGATCTAAGCATAAAACTTTGGGAATATGTGGGGTTAGTATGTCAAATAAGGATAATCTCACTAGTAAACAACTGTTGGCTTGCCTGACTCCGGTGTTGGGCGCCATCACGACGTGTGTTGGATTTTGGGTCGTAACAACATGGTATCAGAGCACTAGGTTCACGTAAGTCTCACGAGTCACAGGAAGACCCAGTAGAGTCTCACGGATCAGTACAGAGACGTCTGTACTTATCTTCATGAGGCTACAAGGTGTTAGGAAAACTCTCTTTATTTATATTCTATCGTGCAATAGGTGAAGTACTTAAACTCATTATTCTATTCTCTCATAGATGGTGAGGACGCGCATATCCGATGTTCCTGATCCTGGAGATGCCGCTATCCCCGCTGCCCGAGGTCGTGGTAGAGCCAGGGGAAGGGCACCGACCCGAGGTAGGGGACGAGGGCGTCCCAGAGCTATTCCAGTTGCACCACCGGAGGATCCCATCTTAGAGGAGCAGGACGAGGTGCCTCCAGTAAATCGTGCTCCAACGGACTTCATGACAACTCCAGGCTTCCAGGAGGCTATGTGTCATATGATGAGATTCATGGACACCATGTCCCAGGCTGGTTTATTTCCAGCAGATCCGGCCACTTCACAGACAGGCAGCTGCAGCACATCATACCCCGGGTACACTACCCATGGGTGGTACCCAGCCTGTAGTAGCAGCACCGGATCCCAGACCAGCTACGGATGGCAATCAGCAGAAGATGTTAGACAGATGGACTCGATTGTGCCCTCCAGTCCTCGGGGGTGAGCGAGGTGAGGATTCCCATGACTTCATTGATAGGTACAGGGATAGACTACACAAAATGGGGATCCTAGCGTCCCATGGAGTGGATTTCACCACATTCCAGTTAGAGGGCAGAGCTCGCAGGTGGTGGCAGTCTTATATTCTCAGCAGGCTTGCAGATTCTCCTACTGTCCCTTGGGAGTAGTTCACACAGATGTTCATGGACAGATATATTCCACACTCTCAGAAGGAAGAGTTGCGGGGTCAGTTTGAGCGCTTAGATCAGGGGCAGATGTCTGTGACAGATTATGAGGCCATATTTTCAGAGTTATCACACCATGCACTTATGATATTAACCACCGATGCTGAGAAAGTGCAGAGGTTTGTAGCAGGGTTGCATCCAGGTATTAGATCCACCATGGCTCGATAGGTGGAGATGGGTACTCCTTATCAGCTCGTAATAGAGATTGCTCGCAGGATCGAGGGTTATAGGTCGAGGAGCAGGGAGCAGGTTCAGCAGGATAAGAGGGTTAGGTTCTCAGGAGATTTCAAGGATGCCCTAGCTAGGAGTGGAGGTCACTTTGGGGGTGGTCAGCCTAACAGGCCTTCTTATTCAGCCCCTCCACCATCTTCCCGAGGTGTTCTAGTTAGGTCCCAGTTCAGTGCCATGCCAGAGCGCTCCTACCGTCCTCCAGCTATTCAGAGTCCTCCTAGTGGTTACTCCAGTCGCCAGAGATCCTCCAATTCTTATTTTAGTGCTATGCCCGAGGGTTCACATCACTCTCCAGCCATTCAGGATTCTTCTTCTTCGGGACAGCAGGGTATGTCACCCGTGAGATGTTACGAGTGCGGGGATCTGGGCCATGTGAGGAGGGCTTGTCCCACGTTTCGGGGCAAGACAGTGCAACAAGGTTATCAGCCTATAAGTTTAACACCAGCAGTTCGGCCACCTAGAAGAGGACAAGTCGGCAGGGGTCGTCCTATAGGTGGAGTCCAGTCAGGGGGAGGTTAGGCAGCTCCTGTTCACTCCGGTGGGGCTCAGTTTTCATGTGCTCCAGCCAGATTTTATGCTATTCCGGCCAAATCAGATGCAATGGCCTCAGACGCCGTGATCACAAGTATTATCTCAGTATGTGGTAGAGAGGCTTCAGTATTGTTTGATCCATGATCCACTTATTCATATGTTTCAGCCCTATTTGCTCCATTTCTGGATGTTTCTCGTGAGTCCTTGGGATCTCCTATATATGTGTCCACTCCTGTGGTCGATTCTGTGGTGGTAGACCGGGTGTATCGGTCTTGTGTGATCCCCTTCTGTAGGTTTGAGACCAGAGCTGACCTTTTATTGCTCGACATGGTTTATTTTAAGGTTATTATAGGCATGGATTGGCTATCTCCTTATCATATCGTGCTTGATTTCTATGCCAAGACAGTTACTTTATCCATGCCCGAGTCGCCTAGGCTGGAGTGGGGGGTGTTCTTCAGTTAGTGCAGCCAGCTATTTCATTCATGAAGGCTCGACATATGGTCGAGGAGGGTTGTCTGGCCTATCTTGTTTATGTGCGGGACACCACCGCCGAGTCTCCGACGATCGATTCAGTGCCAGTGGTTCGAGAGTTTGCGGATGTATTTCCTTCGAATCTTCCGGGCATGCCTCCGGACCGTGATATTGATTTTTGCATTGATTTAGCTCTAGACACCCAGCCTATATCTATTCCTCCGTACCGTATGGCTCCGAAAGAGTTGAAGAAGTTGAAGGAGCAGCTTGAGGAGTTGTTAGCTAAGGGGTTCATCAGACCGAGTGTATCGCCGCGGGGTGCTCCAATTTTATTTGTGAAGAAGAAGGATGGGTCTATGCGGATGTGTATTGATTACCGCCAGTTGAACAAGGTTACCATTAAGAACAAGTATCCCTTGCCGCGCATCGATGATATGTTCGACCAGTTGTAGGGTGCTCGCGTGTTTTCTAAGATTGATTTGAGGTCGGGTTATCATCAGTTGAAGATTTGGGCCTCAGGTGTTCTGAAGACTGTATTTCATACCAAATATGGCCATTACGAGTTCCTAGTCATGTCCTTCAGCCTGACTAATGCCCCAGCAGCATTCATGGATTTTATGAATAGGGTATTCAGGTCGTATATTGATTCCTTCGTTATTGTCTTCATTGATGACATTTTGATCTATTCGCAGAGCCTGAGTGAGCACGAGCAGCATTTGAGAGTTGTGATTTAGACCTTGCGAGAGAAGAAGCTGGATGCTAAGTTCTCCAAGTATGAGTTCTGGTTAGATTCTGGGGCATTTATGGGGCATGTGGTATCCGGAGAGGGTATCAAGGTTGATCCTCAGAAGATTGAGGCAGTTCAGAGTTGGCCGCGTCCTACTTCAGCTACAGAGATCAGGAGCTTTTTGGGCCTAACAGGTTATTATCGCTGATTTGTGGAAGGTTTCTCTTCTGTTGCAGCTCCATTGACTAGATTGACTCAGAAGAATGCCCTGTTTCGATGGTCTAACGAGTGTGAGGCGAGCTTTCATAAGCTCAAGACAGTATTAACCTCGGCACCAGTTCTAGTATTGCCTTCCGGTTCTGGGATGTACACAGTATATTGCGACGCTTCACGCGTTGGCTTGGGGTGTGTATTGATGCAGGAGGGGAGAGTTATTGCTTATGCTTCACGCCAGCTGAAGGTTCATGAGAAGAATTACCCTGTGCACGATTTGGAGTTGGCGGCGATTGTTCACGCTCTTAAGATTTGGCGGCACTACTTGTATGGAGTGTCCTGTGAGGTTTATACAGACCACCGTAGCTTGCAGCACTTGTTAAAGCAGAAGGATATTAATTTGAGGCAACACAGATGGCTTGAGTTGTTGAAAGATTATGATATCACCATTCTTTATCACCCGGGCAAGGCAAATGTGGTAGCAGATGCTTTGAGAAGGAAGGCGAAGAGTATGGGTAGCTTGTCTTATATTGCAGCAGAGGAGAGACCTCTAGCCTTGGACATTCAGTCCTTGGCCAATCGCCTAGTGAGAATAGACCTTTCAGAGCCTCGTCGAGTTTTAGCACATGTGGTTGCTCAGTCTTCGTTATTGGGGGAGATTAAGGCCCGACAGTACTATGATACGTGCTTAGCAGATCTTTGAGAGATAGTGGTTCAGGGTAGGGCCAAGGAGGCTACTATTGGAGATGATGGTGTTCTGAGACTTCAGGGCCGCTTATGTGTTCCTAATGTTGATGACCTGAGGGAGAGGATTGTAGAGGAGGCACAAAGTTCTCGGTATTCTATTCATCCTGGTGCTACAAAGATGTATCGTGACTTGAAGTAGCATTTCTGGTGGAAGCGGATGAAGAAGGACATTGTGGAGTATGTGACTAGGTGTCTTAATTTTCAGCATGTGAAGTATGAGCACCAGAGGCCAGGACGCCTACTTCAGCAGATGCCCATTCCTGAGAAAATGGGAGCGCATCGCTATGGACTTCGCGGTTGGGTTGCCTCGGACTTTGCGGAAGGTTGACGCGGTTTGGGTCATTGTGGATAGATTGACCAAATCGGCACATTTCATTCCAGTAGCTACTTCATATACTTCTGAGAGGTTGGCCCAGATCTACATTTGGGAGATAGTCCGGTTGCATTGTGTGCCGGTGTCCATTATATCAGATCGAGGTCCTCAGCTCACCTCGCACTTCTGGAAAGCATTGCATAGTGAAAATGGGCACCCAGATAGACCTCAGCACAACATCACCCTCAGACTTATGGTCAGTCGGAGCGTACAGTTCAGATATTGGAGGACATGCTCAGGGCATGTGTGATTGACTTGGAGGTCAGTGGGACTAGTTCTTGCCTTTGGCCGAGTTTGCTTACAATAATAGTTATCAGTCCAACATTGAGATGGCACCATTTGAGGCTTTATATGGTCGGTGATGTCGTTCTCCTATCGGGTGGTTTGAGCCTGGCGAGGCTAAGTTATATGGCACCGACCTGGTGAGGAATGCCTTGGAGAAAGTGAAGTTAATTCAGGAGAGGCTCCGTACAGCACAGTCCAGACAGAAGAGTTAAGCGAATCAGAGGGCGTGTGAGGTATCATTTATGGAGGGAGATAGGGTCCTGTTGAAAGTCTCGCCTATGAAGGGTATTATGAGGTTTGGGAAGAAAGGCAAGTTGAGCCCGAGGTTTATAGGTCCATTCGAGGTGTTGAGGCGAGTTGGGGAGGTTGCTTATGAGCTGGCCTTGCCTCCCAGTTTATCAGGAGTTCATCCAGTTTTTCATGTGTCCATGCTCCGAAGGTACCACGCCAACTTCTCCCACGTGGTTGATTTCGGCACTATTCAGTTGGATGGGAGGTTGGGCTACGAGGAGGATCCAGTTGCTATTATTGATAGACAGGACCGCCAGTTGAGGTCCAAGAGAGTTTCATCCATAAAGGTCTAGTGGAAGGGCCAACCAGTTCAGGAGGTGACTTGGGAGTCCGAGGAGGACATGCGGAGCAGATATCCACATATTTTCATCACTTCAGGTATGACTCTAGACCCGTTCGAGGACGGACGTTTGTTTAAGAGGTGGAGAATGTAACGACTCGATCGGTCATTTTGTGTTATTTGACCCCGTTCCCCTAAATGAAACTTCCCATAGCGGCTTTTTTATGATTTATGACTTGCGGGGACTGGTGGTCCGGGATTCGGAGGTGTTTAGAGTGCTATAGGAACAATTGGTTCCTTAAGGTTGGCCTTTAAGGCCAAGTTTGACTTCAGTCAACATTTTAGGTAAATGACCTCGGAAACGAGTTTTGTCGGTTCCGGTAGCTTCGTGTGATGATTTTGGACCCCGGGCGTATGTTCGAAATGGGTTTCTGATGACCCGGGAGCGTTTCAGCGCCCAATATTGAAATAAGAAGTTCCTTAGGTTCCTATTGTGGTTTTGGACGGGTTTTTGTGTTATCGAGGTCCAAATGGAATTCCGAGACTGGGAATAATTCCGTTGTGTCATTTATGACTTGCCTGCAAAATTTGGTGTCATTTCGAGTAGTATAGGTCGGTTCGGCGCGTTGTTAGCGAAGTCTAGAAAACTTAAAGTTCCTAAGTTTGGTTCTTGGGGTTTTGAGGTGTGATTTTGAGTTTTAGCGTTGTTTTGGGTGTTCCGAAAGCTCGAGCGAGTCCGTATTATGATTTGGAACTTGTGGTATATTTGGACGAGGGCTCAAGTGGGCCCAGGGGTCTCCGGGGCACCCAACGGGGCTGAAAACTAGCTAAAATAGCTGTTGGTGCACCTGTTCTGGTGTGACCGCAAGAGCGGTTGCCCAATCGCAGCTGCGGGACTGCTCCTGCAGTCTCAAGCATCGCAGGTGCGACCCCAGGTGAGGTCCCTCTTTTTTCGCAGGTGCGGACACAGGTCCGCATCCGTAGGTGTGACCCCAGCCCCACTCACCCAGTTTCCGCAGGTGCGAGCCCCAGCTCACAGGTGCGGTCCTCGAGGCCCAGGTGCGGAACCCCTGTAGGCTAGGCAGTGTGTTTCCTTTAAAACACGGGATTTCACCCCTTTCTTTCATTTTCCACCACCACTAGAGACTTGGGATCTTGGAAAAAGAGGTTTCACGACCTAACTGCTAAAGAGGTAAGTAAATTCAACTCTAACACTAGTTTCAAACATGAATTACTAGTTAAACTCCCTACTAAATCATTGAAAATTAAAACTTGGGTAGTAAAATAGGGTTTTTGAGAAATTGGTGAATTACCCATTTATTGCCATGAATTCAAGTAGAAACCACATAATAACGATCCTTAGGCTATGAGTAAGTGATTCCTTCGCGAGTTTTCGGAATTTGAGCGTGCGGGCCCGGGGTTGAATTTGGGAATTCTTCAAGAATGTTGAATTATTGAATAAATGATAATTCCCCTACTTTGAGCATGCATTTATATCATTGTACCATATTTGGTTAGTTGTGAGTCCTCGGGTATAGAGTTCGGAGTTCGGGCGCATCCTTGGTCCGAGGGGTAGATCCGACACGAGGTGAGTCTCCTTTCTAACCTTGTAAGAGGTAATTGACCCCATTGGTGTTATATATGCTGTAGGTAATTGTTTTGGGGGCTACGTGCGTATAAAGTGACGAGAGTTAATACGTAGCGAATATCATGCTACGTCGGGTAGTTTTAGGGCTCACAAGCATGTTTCTATGTGCCTTATATGTATCTTTAGGTGTTCTTTGAGGTGCCTATTACTTTTGAATTGATATGGAAATGTGGAAAGTTGCATTTGATTTCCCAGTTGAATAATCCTTGTTACAAGTATAGCCCCTACTAAGCTTATTGATAACTTCGGTATGTACATGTATATATATGAGAGTCAGCACTCGAGTCGCAGGTATAATTCGCGATCGAGGAAAGCTTTATGATATTCAGTATAAGTGTGTCAGAACTCGAATCGCAGGTATCATTCGTGATAGAGGGAAGCTTTATGATATTCAGTATAAGTATGTCAGCACTCGAATCGCAAGTATGATTCGCGATCGAGGGAAGCTTTATGATATTCAGTATAAGTATGTCAGCACTCGAATCGCAAGTATGATTCGCGATCGAGGGAAGCTTTATGATATTCAGTATAAGTGTGTGAGCACTCAAATCGTAGGTATGATTCGCGATCGAGGGGAGCTATATGGTAATTTGGTATAAATGTGTCAGCACCCGAGTCGCAGGTATGATTCACGAGCGGGGGAAGCTTGGCTATTTGGTACTGTTTTCATTGATATTGACTTGACAGATATTTAGGGGAAAAGGAATGTGTACATTGTTGCTTATTTTCAGTAGTTTTTCCTGGATTTTTGTACTTGATAGGTATCTGCTGCACTTTTGTACTTAATTGTATAGGTTCTGAGGCTGGTGCTTCTGGTTATCCGACCGGAGCTTGACGTATATTCTGGACCTGACTCCACGGTGAGCTGCCTCCCTTGGCGATTCTCAGCAGTGCTATGGAGTTATCTTTTGTTCATTTCTGTCTACTTCTCTGAGACAACAGTACAGTTTGTATAATATTTTGTATATCCTACTAGTTCGCCTGTTGACTTGTGACACTAGTTCCTGGCACGCACATAGTAGACTCTTTATTTTTGGGACTGTATATATTAGATCGTTATCATTGTGGCTATAATTACTTAAGTTTGTTAATGTTTCCGCTTTTATTTAAATGATCTAAGCGTAAAATTTTGGGAATATGTGGGGTTGGTATGTCAAATAAGGATAATCTCACTAGTAAACAACTGTTGGCTTGCCTGACTCCGGTGTTGGGTGCCACCACGACCTGTGTTGGATTTTGGGTCGTGACGCCGCCTAACCTCAGAGAGGTAGTGATGAGAGGTCAAATTACACACTTGCTAAAGGTCAATTTAGTATATTCAAGTGTGACACTAATCATGATTATCGTAGGCAATTTATTAAAATCGGGAATAAATAATATCAACTCTTTCCACATCTAACACTTTAAATCTTCGTCATATTAATAAAAATTAATCAACATGGGTGATTTAATCAAATAGCAAATAATCAACGGGAAGGAACAACTTCTTCCAAAATTCTTAATAACTTTAAATTTTTGTCATTTCAGTTGACAACTTAGAATTTCAGGCCAGTAATCAGGCAAAAATCACAGCAAATACGCAGTAAATATCATGCGCAAGCAATGCCGAGGGTCGAACGACGCGGACCATCAATAATAAACTGTGCACTGCCGAGGGTCGAACGGCTCGAACCATAGATGCATCTATCTGCCCCGCTCGCGAATCGATCATGCGACGAGGTTATACATAAAAATAATAAGGCTAGCCTGCTCGCGAATCATATGTGCGACTCAGGTGCTCATATGTACACATATTCACATAATAAATCTGTATTTTTATCAAGGAAGCAGTTTTCTCAGGAAAGTGGTAAAATTCTTCTTAAAGGAACATGAAATATAGCTTTTAAATCTTTTTTATGAAACTCATTTGCCAAGTTTAATGATATTCCATAATATAACCCTATCAGGTATACAATTATCCACGGAGGAATCAATTCTCTTTCTAGATGATTAAGAAAATGAACTCTGGTCTTCTTTAGATATTCAATTACAATTTCGATTATATTAGCAGTTTAATATTACAGGCAGGATCATAGGTACAACACGTAAGGCATGCTAGTGGGTCCTAGACTACCCGGACATGGCATAATAGTAGCTACTCACGGACTCCCGTCACCTCGTGCGTACGTATCCCCTGAAGATAATAGCACATACTTAATTAATTCACCTAGGGGGACAATTCCCCTTCACAAAGTTATAAAGGAGACTTACCTCGCTCCGAAATTCCATAACCGACTTCCAAGCCCTTCCGACGACTCCAACGGACGCACAACGCCCCAAAACTATCCAAATAACGGCAAACCAATGAAAATATACTCTAATATTTGCAACAATTCCAAATAATATAATTTCCCCAACCCCGCTTAGTGAATTGACTACAATGCCCTCGGGTCCACGTGCCTGGAATCCGAAATTTCTCGAAGATATATTCTACCCATAGCTTTACTAGTTCAAATGTACAATTTACTCTAAATTCCATGCTCAAATTTGTGGCTAATAATCCAAATTACCATTTCTAGGTTTTCTTCAATATTTTCCAAAATTTTCCATAATTTTCATGTATATTTCCATGCAATAACCTTGTATTTAACTTAGAAACATGAAGGAATTACTTACCTTGTGATCCTTGACGAAAACCCTCTATTGAAGCCCCTCAAAATCGTCCAAACCAAAAGAACATGGAAGGAAATGACCAACAATCTCGGTATTAAAACATTGTGCCCAGGCCATTTTTCGCACCTGCGATTCCGCAGGTGCGACCAAACATCCGCACCTGCGGATTTCCTCAGCTCATGCCAACTTCGCACCTGCGCCCCATATCTGGCGGTCGCAGGTGCAGAAATATCATCGCACCTGCGCTCCCAGCCAGACCACCACTTCTTCGCACCTGCGGTGCCATAGCCGCACCTGCGGCCAAAGCCTCGCAGGTGCGGTCACACCAGATGACAGCAATTTCAGCCTTCTTCAAACATCAAACTTGATCCGTTAATCACCCGGAATCCACCCGAGGCCCCTGGGACCCCATCCAATTAGACCAACCTGTTCCAAAACATAATGCGGACTTGCTCGAGGCCTCAAATCTCATCAAACAACATCGAAACCATGAATCGCACCCAAATCCCAACTTTATGAACTTAGAAATTTCCAACTTCTACATCTGATGCCTAAACTTATCAAGTCACGTCCGATTGACCCCAAATTTTGCACACAAGTCGTATTCGACATTATGGACCTGCTTCAGCTTTCGAAATCGCATTCCAACCCCGATATCTAAATTTTCACTTCCGGTCAGATTTCTCAAAAACCTTCAAATTTCTATCTTTAGCCAAATGACTTCAAAATAACCTACGGACATCCGAATTCACTTCCGGTCACGCTCCCAACTCCAGAATCACCATACGGAGCTATTCACAGGCTCGGAATCCTAAACGGACATCAATAACACTGAAATGCCTTACAGCCTAAATTTATGAAATTCTTCTAAAATGCTATCTTCCATAATATACGCAGAAACGCTCCCGGGTTATCCAAAACCCGATCCAGACATACGCCCAAGTCCAAAATCATCATACGAACCTGCAGGAACCTTCAAATCCTGATTCGGATGTCGTTTACTCAAAATTCCAATCTTAATTCCAACTTAAGGCTTCTGAAATGAGAATTTTCTTTCCAAATCAACTCTAAACTTCCCGAAATTCAATTCCGACCACACCTACAAGTAATAACATCTGAAATGGAGCTTCTCACGACTTCAAATCGCTGAACAACGTGCTAGATCTCAAAACGACCGGCCGTAGTTACAGTTACCACTTGAATTATGGACCAAATCCCTGTTACACACTTTCTGACATCGAAAATCATATTACACACTCAACTTTTTAAAAGTGTAGCTAAGACACACCACTTTTGACAGTTGGCATGCTCGTGTTATACACATAAAAGAAGCGAGTGAATGTAAAAATTTTGGGTCTAAATCATTATTTAAATGCCATATGTCTAGTCTTGTTTAATTTTAAACTTCTTTTGAGTCAATTCTTCAGTTTTCTATTTTTACTTATTTGATCTTCAAATACTTTGGTCCCTTTTTCAAAACCCACCTCCTCACCCATTTTACTCTTCCCTCGGACACCCACTTTGTCTTCTCCGGTGATTAAACTCTAAAGACAAAATAATTTTAGAGCTATATCCAAGTTCTAACTTATTAGTCATCTCCTCCAAGTTTTAATGTTTTCAGATCTGCTAATGAAATCAATGACTGGCTTCTCCATTTGTTTCCATATCTGTTGATTTTTTCTTTAACTTCAAAAATCTAATTGTTTTTATTGAGTGGGTGTGAAGAAGGGGGATATAGTGTTTGTGGGTTTTTCTCTAAAAACTAATAGTAGTAGTGGTGACTGTTATAACAGTGGTAGTGATAAGTTGGTGGCAATATTGATTTTAATAGAGGGAAAAAACTTTTTTTGTAGAAGAAGATGGATGTTAGGCGGACGTCAAAATTATTAAATGTCACGACGCGGAATTCCCACCATCAAGACCGTGATGGCGCCTAACATTAATTACTAGGCAAGCCAACATTTGAGGATCAATAAGCAACAAAACCTTAAAATCCATAACGATCAACAACAATTAACACATAACAAATTAATAAGAAAGCGGAAATTCTTAACAAAACCGAATGTCTATACACAACTACCCATGATCTGGAGTTACAACCCACAGACTTCTATGATTTATCTACAAATATTTGGCTGAAGGAAAAGTACAACTGTTTATGAGTCAAAGAAACAGTAAACCGAGGCAGGTAGAAGGGGACTTCTATGATACTGTACTCTGCACCTGAATTACACATGAAGTGCAGAGTGCAGTATCAGTACAATCGACACCATGTACTAGTAAGTGTCGAGCCTAACCTCGGTGAAGTAGTGACGAGGCTAGGACAAGACACCCACAAACAACCTGTGTAGTATAATCATACATATAGAAATGACAGTAATAAAAGAAATAAGACAGGAAATATTGGGAAGGAGACATGCTGAGGGGTTCACAATGTAAGAAATCAGAAGCAGTTATAAAACTGGATCAATCAAAATGCCTTAAACAGATAAAACAAGTAAAAATGGTGAGGAAACTGCACGACATCACCCTTCATGCTTTTACTCTCAACCTCACCATATGAAACAACAGAACCACAAGGCATCACCCTTCGTGCATTAACTCTCTCATAATATAACATGGCATCACCCTTCGTGCATTAACACTCGCTCACAACAATGACACGACATCACCCTTTGTGCTTTACACTCTTCCTCACCAAAACAAGGAACAACACCTGTTGATACCCAATTTTCCCCTCATATTTTTAAAACATATATATACTTTCAAAATAGTTCATATACATCATTATTTGATTTACAAGCATGAATAAGCATTTTTCATAATTTTCTATAATTTTTGAAGTCTTTAAATCAATTTATTTCTGTATTTTTATTATATAAATACCCATTAATTACCTTACAAATTATTTTTATGATTATTTTATCATCTAAAATCATTATTTACACCCATTTTAGGTTTTAAATATTTTAGTACATTTGTTATAATTACATTTGAATTTTTAAAGGCTAAAATTGCACAATTTGCAATAATAGCCCATATGTACTTATAATTATTTTATTTATGAAAAAGTAACCTTTTTATATTTTTATAATTTTAAATAATTTTTTTTATTTATTTTTATGCACAAATGATATTTTTTTATTTATCTATTTTTTTTTTACAAATTATTTATTGGTTAAATTTGGGTATTTAAAATCTGACCCCAATTTTAATTGATTTCGGACCTAATACTACCCAATACTTAAGCCCAATATCCTTACCCACTTCATTAAAATCGACCCAGTCCGCTCAAATCCCAGTCGTTGATCAAATGATCAACGACTCATAAACAATCACCCATTTTCCTTATATCTCCGCCCCCTAAACCCTAACCTTCATTTCCCAAATCCGACGCCCTTATTTCCCCTCCCCTGATGAACCCTAATTCCGCCGACTCACTCAAATCCCCCCAAATCCCGTTCCTAATGGGATTCTTTCCCTATTCCTTTACCATTTCGGTGTTTTTCCCTTATTTGGTGCTATGTTATGAAGTAACTTAGGTACTTGCCTACCTCGCTTTGATTCTGTCCAAATCTATGTTTGCCTCTTGAATCTGGACAACCTTGAGTCCAAACGCGTTATTTTCTCTCATATCTTGCTGATTCGCACTAAACCCTAAAGGTTAGGGTTCCAGATTCTCTTTGATTCGAACCTAAATTGGTTCAAACTCTGATTTTTAGCATTTTTCCGTCTATGTTCACTCTATTACTTGTGAATCTGCTTATTTTCGTCGATTTCCTTCACTTAGCTAAATTTAAGATTTCAAACCCTTTTACTTGAACTAAAACTGGTTCAATACTATGTTTCTTTTGAATAATCCATGTCTACATTCATTTCTTATGCTAATACATGATTCTTTGCCATTATTTTCTGTTAATTTTGGGATTTACCTAAATTAGGGTTTCAGACCCTTTTACTTGAACCAAATCTGGTTTGATTCGGTATTCCTTTTTATATATAATCTCGTGTCTGTTCATTATATGCCTTATGTGATTCTTTACCTTATTTTCTACTGATTTTGTGTATCTTCACCTAAAATTTGGGGTTTCAATTCTACTGATTTAAGCACTTGCCTTTTAGTATTTTAATTAGTTATTTCTATGCTCTAATCTCAACACTATTTAAACCCCTCCCCACTCCCCTTTGAAAAAGAGATTGAGAGTTCGAAAACCTTTTCAACACTCTGAACAAAAGTTGTGTACTCTTACTCTCTTGAGAAATCTTATTCTATGTTTTGATTCCTGGCCGGCTTAAAGCCAAGGCCAGAAATCTTCAATTTTTTGCTTCTGTTTGGTGATATTTGCTAGTGTTGGATTCCTTTCTTCCCTGTTTCATCTTAACTGGTGAGCTATTGAATCCTCTGCCATTTCATTATGATTATTTGATCAATGTGTTACTGCTATTAGACCATGTTATCCTAAATGCTTTTACTTGCAGATAAGACATGTTGAACTTAGTTTGAATTGATTAATGAAATCTGCCTAACTCTGTGTTATTGAGGACCAAATTTTAGAGTTATGTTTGTTATAAGCATTCTTTCTTACCTTTCCCTAAATACTGGTTAGCCATGTATGGATATGTGCCTTAACAAATTTATAAGTTTGTTTGTTGAGCCTGTTATAATATGGCATGTTTGGTTCTGTTCTTACTATATTATGATGCTTCTAAGAACTGTCTTAATTAGTTCCTGCCCTAGTGTTAATCATTGTGTTCCCTTTCTGTGACTTAGTCTAAAATATCTATTATCATTATGAATCTGCTTATGAACTAGCCTTACTAGCATGTGACTGATTTTAATTTCTAAAACTTGATTAAGTATTCTTAGGTTCAAATATGTTTGCTAGTTGTTTGTATATGTTCTATATGTGATTCTGTCCTTAAGTGAATTCCCTAATCCATTCTACTCCCTCCTATTCCTTTACTATTTGATCCTTCTGAATCCTCATTCTTAGCTGGCTGAAAGCCAAATCAATTTAGGTTCTGCCATATGGCCTCCCTAGTTTGAGCACTGCTCAGGGTTCATGTGAGACCCTTGTGAGCTCTGACACACTAGGATTGGTCCCTAGTCTTCCTTGAACTTATTCTGATCAATTTCTCTAGTGTGAGAACTGCCCTAAGTTCTTTAAGCCCTTGGAAACTCCGACACACTAGAGATTTGGGTTGTGTATGCTTATCCTTGAAATATGGGTGAATCACTCACCACTGGTCATGTTGCATCTATGAGCATGGGCTTCTGGAGCTACTGTGAGCTGAAGGCCTGGCCTGTCCAGGTGTATTTGGGCTTGCTGTAGGCTCCCTATAGTTTTACTTATTTTGTAATTTATTCATTAAATTCTGGTCTGTAATAATTATTTGTAATAACAATTCTGAGGTATTAGTAAAATGGTAAAGGGTTCTTATTTTTTATTTGCTATAAAGTGGGATAGAAATCCTGCCTATAGGGTTAATGCTATGTTGTTGAATGTTATATGTTAGAAATCATGCCTCTAGGTATCTTATTTTGTCCAGTCATTATGTGCGATAAACCATGTCCATAGGCTCAATATTTGGTTCAATTATGTTCTGTTACAGACCATGCCTATAGAAATGGTATGATCCAATATGTTATGAATTCCTGCTTACATATTGTTTCATTCAGATTATAGAAATCGTGTCTATAGGATTTAAAACTGTTTGGATTATAGAAAATCATGTCCATAGGATTTAAAACTATTCATATTATAAAAATCACGCCTATAAGATCTAAAATCGGATCAAGTTATAGAATACCCGCCTGAATCTGTTTAACTGTTATTTGTGCCTATTTGATGTGATGTTATCCTCACTAGAAAACATGCCTATAGGATTAAAATGAATAATTCTGGGGTTGTTTCTATGATTTTACTATCGCATAAAATACCTAGATACCATGCTGGTAGGCTTAATCGTATTATGCTAAAATCAGTAGGCAAACTTTGTAGGTTCTAATAATCGCATTAAGAAACTGGGTTTTCATCACATAGATATCCTGCCTATAGGATTTTGCAATTAATAAAGCATGTTAATGCTAATCAGTTTGTGTGCATTGGCTGTTTAGATGCGGAGGCCAATTTGAGCCCATACATGTTTCTATTTGAAAGTCCTAACTGTTTTTGTATGTCGTCTAGTTTCTCCTTTTGAGCAACCTAAGTTAAGGTCTAGATTCACCCTGAAATAGAGGTCCAAATGCATCATGGACCATAGGCATGGGACGGGTAGTGCACGCATAGGGTACGACTTAGAATTGATTAGAGCTCTTTAGGTAAATAACTTAAAGATAGTAATTAGGTAGCAGGAGATGATAGTCTGTGCCCGCTGAATAATATGAGTAACACCCCGTCTTGAGGGAGTTACGAAGTATTATTTATGTTTCACGAGGTGATCCTTTAGGCTAAAAAATGTAGGACCCACCCCCCAATTTCTGTTTAAATAAATCATTTATTTCATTTGTCCAAATTGCTTCCTTTCCCTTAGACTAATTCACATGATTTGAGTTCGGCCGGACCCACCGTTGTGGACCTCGAGGAGTGCGTAACACCTTCTCCTCAAGGTAATTTGATCCCTTACCCGATCTTTGGTGATGCAAACTAGTAAACGCGAGTCATTTGCAAATAGGTGCCCTAACGCACCTTAATCCATTAGGTGGAGACTCTCTATTTTAATAACCATTCCTTTTAAAAGAGTTGTCAATGTTGAAACCCGATTTCGCGAGAAAAAGGGGCGTGACAGCATGACGACTCTGCCGGGGATTTCCTTAGGCTCTTACCATAATGAACTTGGTATGTGTGAATTAGTCTCCCTTGATAAGCGTGTCTTTATTATTTTATTAACCGTTTATTTTATACATGCACACTCCCTCCTCTTTTCATGAATTTACATGCAACTCTTCGTTTAATCTTGTTACAATATGCAATCATATCCGTTGGCTTCAATCTTTATGTCTTTCCTAATCTCTACCCCTTTTACCGCTTTATTATAATTTTTCCATTATGCGAACTAACGCCTTCCTTGTTTTTCTTTCTTGTCTTTACATTTATTAAATACCGAATTTATCGCTTTTATCATGCAAAATACTTGACAAGGTATTGTTTTATTTTTGTATAATTACATGCTCGACATCATATTCCACTCATGCGCAATTAATACCATAGCGACACTTGATGAGTGTTCGCGCTCTTTCTATATTAACCTTGTTAAATTTGGAAAGGCTTATTTGCGGTAAAGCTAGTCGATCAGCGGTGTAATCGACGGTTCCGTGCCTTTCCCTCTCAAGTTGTCCGCTTGAGGCCACCCGTCTAGACTTCTATAGAAAACCCTACTCTGATGTTAACTGTGCATTCATCATGTCCAAACCTAGCATGAGTTAGATTGTTGTCCGAATAATAACTCTCTAAGGCAAGCCTTGTCCAAATCCCATCGAGATTTTCATAATCCCAATGGGCACGATCGTGATATGTGCATTATTTGGAGAAAACGTGGTGATATGCTAATCATTAATGTGTAAGTAGTCAAACCCGGAGGGGGAAAAGGGCTAACTTTATCTGTTTTGCAGAAATGAGGCACGAAGTCCCCAGGTTCGGCATGGTCCGGAGTATCTCACCCTTATTACTAGACTGGTGGGAAAATCTCTCGCCAAGTGACAAAAATCATGTGAAAAGAGTTCTAAAAAATTTACCCTCCTTGCTAGACATTTAGCCAAACAATGTACTAATCGAGGTCGCTACTATGTTCTGGGATGAAAAGAGGGTTGTTTTTTGTTTCGGTAATATAGAGATGACTCCTCTTGTTGAGAAAATAGGATGTTTTGCTGGGCTACCCTGGGATGGCCCTGTTCTGTTAGTACCGGAAAATCGTACTTCTAGAGGGTTTCTGAAAATGATGGGTCTTAGAAAGAATGACGAGTTAGTCTACTTGAAGAAGTCCTACATACCTTTCAACTTCCTTTACGAGCGTTATGGGCACATCACATCCTACCGTATCTATCATGATGAGTTTTCCATCACTTCCCTGGGCTGGACTCATCGTCGGGTTTTTGTGTTCATCGTCTGTTTTCTGGGTATGATAGTATTTCCAATTCAAGGAGAAAGGTATCACACTCGTTTGGCTCTGGTTACCAAGACCTTAATGTAAGGGATTGAGGGACAGACTTACACTATTGTCCAAATGATCGTGGCATAGATATACCGAGCCTTAGACCGCTGCAAGAAGGGATTCAGACATTTTGAGGGTTGTAATTTGTTACTGCAAATATGGTTGTTGGAGCACCTTCAAAGAGGACAGTACCGTCAGGAATTTCCACGACGACCATGGAATGACCACATAGCTTTTCACCATCCAAAAAGAATGACTTTCATCCCAGACAGGTTTGCACAACCGGAAAATGATGTGGATTGGGTACATTTCTTTAGCAATTTGACTGATGACAAGGTCCACTGGATGTTCGAGTGGTTCCCTACTAGCGAGTTCATCATAAGGTCCAGGGATTTTCCTCACTTAGTGTTGATCGGGTTGAGGGGTATCTATCCTTATGCTCCTATCAGGGTCATGAGACAGGCTGGGAGAAAATAAGTCATACCACGAGTCTCCAAGATGGTTCATTACAAAGTAGACTTTCAGGGTGATGCCATCCCATTCAAGTGTGAGGCCCAACACATGTGGCATCTGAATATTATTGTGGAGAAGGATACCATTGAACTAGATTGGTACCACGCCGGTCATGTGTATTTCTACCTATCATGGTTGAATGATGACAGAGAAGGAGAAGTCGAGCCAGGGATCGATAAAGGAAACAGGTTCATAGACGATGCTGCTGCAGCACAGGTAAAATACAAGAGGTGGCGCAAGAAAATCCTTGAGTCTGAGGCCAGACATTTGGAACAACACAAGGTAGACATGGAATCAATTAATGAATGGAGGGAAATTTCCACAAAATCAACAGAGAGGTTGGAGTACTTAGAGCAGAGTCTTATGGAACTTGAAGGGAAGATGAGGAAAAAGATCGTGGGTTGTCAGAATGCAGAGGGCAACGAAGGAGGACACCTAGAAAGGGCGTATCTGCTGCTGGACATGCGCGATCTGGGGAATCTGATCGATGGGTCCAAGAAGTCCAAGCTTGGATAAGGTCCCTCCGGGATCAAGTAAATTAGAATTATTGTTTACTTGCTTTTCTAGAGTCGTTTTAGAAATTGATTGCAATAAGTCAAAAGCCACTAGCAAATTTTTTATTATTGTTTTAGAGGTTTGATTTGATCATTGAGACCAGCCCAGATGATCTCTGGAGGGAGGTGCAAGCAAGAGAATATTTTGTAGTAGACCATCTGAACAGAACTCCTGCTCAGATATCCATTCTATCATTACTGGAGAATTCTGAAGCACATAGGAATGCCTTGATGAAATTATTGAACGAAGCATACGTTCCTAACAATATCAAGTGAGCAGATGGCCAATATGGTAGTACAAGTATTGGAGAGCCATAAAATCACTTTCCATGAAGATGAATTGCCACCGGCAGGATTAAGCCACAATAGGGTGCTGCACATCACAGTATAATACTAGGATAAATTCATTGCCATGGTTTTGATAGATTGAGGTTCCAATCTCAACATCTGTCTACCGACAACTTTGAAAAGATTGGGTAAAGGTTTGCATGAAATACGAGCAGGAACTATGAATGTGAAGGAATTCGACGGGTCTCAAAGGGCCAGGATCGGGGAAACCAATCTTTGCTTACAAATGGGTCCAACTTGGTTCGATGGAGAATTCCAAGTACTCGACATATTTTTCTCGTACAACTTATTGTTGGGACGACCTTGGATACATGCCGTTGTGGCTGTGGCTTCTACTTTGCACCAGGCTGTAAAGTTCGAATGAAATCATCAGGAGGTGATCATTCATGGAGATAGGAGTAATCCCATTTATACCAACGTAATTGTTCCGGTCGTGGAAAATAGAAGGAAATTAGGTGGAGACACTTATCATCGCATCGAGTGCATCAATGCGATTAATAAAGACAAGTGGTGGAGCAATAAAATAGAAAGCATACTAGCATGGGCAGGGTGTGAACCCGGTAAAGGGCTCGGGAAGAATCTCCAAGGTACTGCCAAGCCAATATAGCTAAAACGTCATGGCACGACCTTTAGACTGGGATATCAATACACCTGGCATAAGTATCAGAATAGTCGCCACCATGGTGTGGTCATTACTACCCTCTCAAGCAGCCAATACCGCACCAGAACCAATCTTTCCACCAAGTTGACATGATGTGGGGATCCGAAGAGGACGAGGTGCTAGCTGGTAGGAGGAATTTATTTCTAGAAAAAGAAGACATGGATTACAGTGTAATAGTTGAGGAGGAGGAGGAAGAAGGACTCATCATCCAGACAGCAGAAAATGGAGCTATTCTCAGGAACTGTGCTGCCACACTATCCAGAGCCCGACGAGTCCCGGGGTAACATGGCTGCTAGTGTCATTTATTTTGAAAACAATTCCTCTTTAGCATTTTTGTTTAAAAACATTTTCTTTTCTTTAAATATTTCGTTTTGGAAAACGTTGTTTGAAGTCATTAAAAATTTGTTTGTTTGACATTTTAATATTTATCAATTGATTGATGTTTTATTATTACTATCTTTCATATCTTTATCTCTACAACATTACTATTTTTTATCTTGATGAACCAATGACTGTGACATGTAATGAAACAATGCAATATAAGGATAGTGACTCGGAAGAGATAGAAGAAGAAAATGTGATACTTGAGGAAATTTTTAGAGAAGTTGAGAATTTTGAGAACAAGCCTAAGTCCAATCTGGAAGAAACCGAGATAGTCAAGTTGGAAGATTCTGAAACAGTCAAAGAAACTCGCATAAGCATTCACTTGTCACCATAAGAGAAGGAAGAGTGCACTCGTTTCCTGAGAGAGTATGAGGACATTTTCGCGTGATCGTATGACGATATGACCGGGTTGAGCACATCTATAGTGGCTCACAAGCTACCTACCAATCCAATTTGTTCACCAGTAAAGCAGAAACTCAGGAAGTTCAAACAAGACATGAGTCTAAAATTAAAGGAACAAGTCACCAAGCATATCAAAGCTAAGGTCCTCAAGATAGTTGAATATCCAACTTGGTTGGCCAACATTGTGCCGGTTCCAAAGAAAGACGGGAAAGTTAGGGTGTGTGTCGACTATCGGGATTTAAATAGAGTGAGTCCCAAAGATGATTTCCCACTACCAATATACACATTATGATCGACAATTGCACCAAATATGAACTTCAATCCCTTGTATATTGCTTCACGGGTTATCATCAGATTTGGATGGACGAAGAAGACACAGAGAAAACAGCTTTCATCACGCCATGAGGAGTGTACTATTACAAACTAATGTTGTTTGGTCTAAAGAATGCTGGGGCCACCTACATGAGGGCCATGACAACCATTTTCCATGACATGATACACAAGGAGATAGAGGTATATATGGATGATGTCATCATCAAATCCAAGAAGGTCGCAGATCACATAGCAGATTTGAGAAAGTTCTTTGATCGGCTACGGAGGTACAATCTGACACTGAACCCCGCAAAATGCGTCTTTGGGGTTCCTGCCGAAAAATTATTAGGGTTCATTGTCTGCCGCCGAGGAATTGAGTTAGACCCGTCAAAGGGCTATCCAGGATCTACCACCGCCAAAGAGCAAGAAGGACGTGATGAGTTTCTTTGGATGTCTCAACTATATCAGCCACTTCATAGTACAATCAACTGTAATATGTGAGCCGATTTTCAAAATGCTAAAGAAGGATGCTGCCACCAGTTGGTCTAAAGACTGTTAGAAGGCTTTTGAAAAAAATCAAGGAATACTTGTCCACACCACCAGTCTTAGTCCCGCCAGAACCTGGTAGACCACTACTACTCTACCTTTCTGTACTAGATGGGGCTTTCGGTTGTGTCTTGGGACAACATGATGAGACAGGGAGAAAATAACAGGACATATATTATCCGAGTAAGAAGTTCACACCTTACAAAGCACGATACTCTCTGCTGGAACGCACTTACTGTGCTCTGACATGGATAGCCCAGAAATTGAGGCACTACTTATGTGCTTATACCACATATCTCATATCAAGGATGTATCCTTTGAAGTACATCTTTCAGAAGCCTATGCCTATAGGAAAGCTGGCCAAATGAAAAATATTGTTGAGCAAATTTGACATCATCTATGTAACTCAGAAGGCAGTTTAGGGACAGGCATTAGCAGACCATCTTGCGGAAAATCCTGTAAGAGGAGAATACGAACCACTGAAAACGTACTTTCCTGATGAAGAAGTGTCGTTCGTAGGAGAATATATTGATGAAGCCTACGACGGGTGGAGAATGTTTTTCGACGGAGCTGCAAATTTCAAAGGAGTCGGTATCGGAGCCATTTTAGTGTCAGAAACCGATCAATATTACCCGGTGTCCGCAAAACTAAGGTTTCAATGCACCAACAATATGGCGGAGTATGAAGCCTGCATATTAAGGCTCAATCTGGCTGTCGATATAAACATCCAGGAATTGCTGGTGATTGGTGATTCAGACCTGCTGGTGCACCAGATACAAGGAGAATGGGCTACAAAGAACACCAAGATACTACCATATCCACATCACGCACAAGAGATGATGAAGATGTTCACGAAGATAGATTTCTGACATGTCCCCAGAATCCAGAATGAATTCGCAGAAGCACTGGCCACTTTGTCCTCCATGATACAAACCCCGGCTAGAATTTCATCGATCCCATTCCGGTAAGAATTCATAATCGGTCGACTTGCTATGCTCATTTTGAAGAAGAAACAGATGGGAATCCATGGTTCCACGATATCAGGTAATATTTGGAAAAAGGAGAATATCCAAAGCATGCAAACGACACCCAGAAATGAACACTTCGGAGGTTGTCCAACCATTTCTTCCAAAGCGGAGGAATTCTATGTAGAAGAACTCCAGATCTAGGGCTATTACGGTGTGTTAACACTAAAGAAGACTCCAAACTGCTTGAAGAGATACACGCCAGAACCTGCGGCCACCACATGAATTGTTTCCTTCTAGCCAAGAAGATACTCATAGTCGGATACTTTTGGATGACTATGGAAACAAACTGGATCTGATATGTCCAACAGTGTCGTCAGTTCCAGATACACGCAGATATGATATGGGTACCTCCAAATGAACTTAATGAAACCAACGCACCTTGGCCTTTTGTTGCTTGGGGAATGGATGTCATTGGACCAATCGAACTCGCCGCTTCACACGGGCACAGGTTCATTCTAGTGGCCATCGACTATTTCACAAAGTGGGTTGCAGCTGCATCTTACAAAGTTGTAACCAAGAAAGTCGTCGTAGATTTTGTCAGGAATTGTATTGTTTGTCGATTCGGGGTTCCAGAATCCATCATCACTGATAATGCCGCCAATCTCAATAGTGATCTAATGAAATCCATGTGTGAAACCTTCAAAATCAAGCACAAAAGCTCCACAGCATACCGACCCCAAATGAATGGAGCCGTGGAGGCCGCCAACAAGAACATCAAGAAGATACTAAGGAAGATGCTAGAGAATCACAAGCAATGGCATGAGAAGTTACCATTTGCCTTATTAGGATACCGTACCATAGTCCGTACATCAACTGAGGAAACTCCTTACCTATTGGTCTACGGTACTGAAGTCGGCATCCCCGCGGAGGTAGAAATTCCTTCTTTGAGAATCATACAAGAAGTTGAACTCAACAAAAGGGTCAAACTTAGACAGTTTACACCGGGGAAGCTAGTGCTAAAACGAATTTTTCCACATCAGGATGAAGCCAAAGAAAAATTATCACCCAACTGGCAAGGTCCTTATATGGTTCACAGGGTACTAACACGAGGAGCACTCATACTCGCAGATATGGATGGAGAAGTTTGGCCAAAGCCTATCAATTCGGATGCAGTCAAAAAATACTATGTTTAAACTGTTTGCATTTCCTCATATGATGTAATTGAACTACGCTTGACCCGATTCCTGTTTAAGAGGGGATATGTAGGCAGTCATGTGGGTTCGTCACGATATAATAAAATTTTCATTTTCCCCATAATCAGAAACTGGGGCAGAATTTTGAGGACCCTCAAAATTCTGAAGCAAGTTCAGCCAACGGCACTGCATGCGGAATAGCCAGAAATTCGTCTAGATAACTGGGGCAGAATTTTGAGGAGGATCCTCAAAATTCTATGGCAAGAAGGTCGCAATGTCTCTAACAATGTCGCAATTACTGGTTCATCTAATCAATTTTTAAAATTGCATATTGTGTTTTGAATAACTATGCATGCATATTTTTTGAAAACTTTATTTTTAGCCAGATGCTACCCATGGTAACTCGAACAGGATTCCAATGCGGAGCGGAGAAAAGCAAGCACACAAAGACACGAACCAACCTCCCCCGCAAAACTCATGATTTTTCTTTGAATATAGAAATAAGAGATAGTTTCCAGTATGTGCGCACCTTAGAATCACTGTCTTCACAACAACAAAGCTACCGAACTCATCCACAGCTAAGAAATACTCCGCTATCACTTACTATTTATTCACTGTATGATACTAAGCACTGTCTCCATCTTGCATGAGGCTAAGCCCTTCCTCCTCAATTGCATAAGGCTAAGCATTGCCTTCCCATTGCATAAGACTAAGAATTGTCTCAAATCTTGCATGAGGCTAAGCCCTGCCTCCTTAACTACATAAGTCTAAGCTCTGCCTTCCCATGGCATGAGACTAAGCATTGTCTCAAATCTTTCATAAGGCTAAGACCTGCCTCCTCAATTGCATAAGGCTAAGCTCTACCTTCCCATTGCATGAGACTAAGCATTGTCTTTATCTTGCATGAGGCTAAGCCCTACATCCTCAATTGCATAAGGCTAAGCATTGCTTCCCATTGCATGAGACTAAGAATTTTCTCAAATATTGCATGAGGCTAAGCCCTGCCTCCTTAACTGCATAAGTCTAAGCTCTGCCTTCCCATTGCATGAGACTAAGCATTGTCTCAAATTTTTCATGAGGCTAAGCCCTGTCTCCTCAATTGCATAAGGCTAAGCTCTGCCTTCCCATTGTATGAGACTAAGCATTGTCTCTATCTTGAATGAGGCTAAGCCTTGCCTCCTCAGCTGCATAAGGCTAAGCTCTGTCTTCCCATTGCATGAGACTAAGCATTGTCTCAAATCTTGCATGAGGCTAAGCCGTGCCTCCTTAGCTGCATAAGGCTAAGCATTGCCTTCCCATTGCATGAGACTAAGCATTGTCTCCATCTTGCATGAGGCTAAGCCATGCCTTCTCAATTGCATAAGGCTAAGCATTGCCTTCCTATTGCATGAGACTAAGCATTGTCTCTCCTTGCATAACCACAAATGTTGCTCTGCTCCAAACCTTGCATTATTCTCTTCTCTCAGGGACTAAGCTCTACTCCCAACTCTACACAAGACTAATCTCTGTCTTGTTTTATCTCAAGCATCATATCTCCACATCTCATCGGCTGATATATAGCCAACTTGTCCAAAGGCGTCATAGTATGAATGCATCATCCTCATGGACGGGAAACACCATGCCATGGCCTAAGGATATCTTAATCTTTCACATCATTATTCAAATGTTTCATGGTTCAAAGGCACCATCTTCATAGCCCGAGAACATCATTTCATGGCCTGCAAATCCTTTACCGCACAATTCATGGCCCGGGACATCATGGTCTAAGGATGTCATCCTCACCGTCCAAAGACGATCTCCATGGTCCAAAGGGTATTTGCATCATGTTTAAATTTATGCAATAATCTATATGCATGCATCGTATCTTGAGTTTGCAGGTAATCCGGGAGGTAACCGTTCTCATAATGGGAGCAATTTTTCGCTCTGGTTTCCATTGAACGTTCATATCCTTTAATTATTTCAGATGCAACCAATCACCGTCCATTACCCATTCTCATATGATACTCGCTCAAATATCCGTAACCATTCTCAATGTTTCCTATCCAGAATATTCAGTTCGTTCTTACAACAATTCCATCGGTGTATTCCACCGTCGGATCCAGAACTACACATGGCCTAATTCCTGTAAAATAAGGGATATGTAGGCAGATCAGAGACCAAAGTGCGGCCTATGTTTTTCAAATCACACCATTCGGTCAAAATCGGTCATCATTTCTTTACCCGACAACACTTTCATCCTTCCCGGGTAAAGAGGGGCAGCTGTTGATACCCAACTTTCCTCTCATATTTTTCAAACATATATATACTTTCAAAATAGTGCACATGCATCATCATTTGATTTGTAAGCGTGAACAAGTATTTTTCATAATTTTCTATAATTTTTGAAGGCTTTAAATCAATTTATTTCTGCATTTTTATTATATAAATACCCATTAATTACCTTACAAATAATTTTTATGATAAATCATCTAAACTCATAATTTACAACCATATTAGGCTTTAAATATTTTATTACATTTGTTATAATTACATTTGTATTTTTAAAGGCTAAAATTGCACAATTTGCAATAATAGCCCATATGTACTTATAATTATTTTATTTATGCAAAAAATAACCTTTTTATATTTTTAATTGTTTTTATTTATTTTTTTGCAAAAATGATATTTTGTTATTTATCTTCTTTTTTTTAACAAATTATTCATTGGTTAAATTTGGGTATTTAGAATCTGGCTCTAATTTTAATTGATTTCGGACCTAATACTACCCAAACCAACACAATTCACACAATCCCAATACCCTTACCCACTTTATTAAAACCGACCTAGTCTGCTTAAATCCCAGCCGTTGATAAAAAATGATCAACGACTCATAAACAATCACCCTTTTTCCTTATATCTCCGCCCCCTAAACCCTAAGCTTCATTTCCCAAATCCACCGCCCTTATTTCCCCTCCTCTGATGAACTTTATTCTGTCGCCTCACTCAAATCCCCCCAAGTCCCGTTCCTAATGGGATTCTTTCCCTATTCCCTTACCATTTCGATGTTTTCCCCTTATTTGGTGCTATGTTACGAAGTAACTTAGTTACTTGCCTAAACATGGCAAGTACTCCGCTTTGATTCTGTCCAAATCTATATTTTCCTCTTGAATCTGGACAACCTTGAGTCCAAACGTGTTATTTCTCTCATATCTCATTGATTCGCACTAAACCCTAAATATTAGGGTTCCATATTCTCTTTGATTCGAACCTAAATTGGTTCAAACTCTGATTTTTAGCATTTTTCCATCTATGTTCACTCTATTACTTGTGAATCTACTTATTTTTGTCGATTCCCTTCACTTACCTAAATTTACGGTTGCAGACCCTTTTACTTGAACTAAAATTGGGTCAATACTATGTTTATTTCGAATAATCCCTTTCTACGTTCATTTCTTATGCTAATACATGATTCTTTGCCATTATTTTCTATTGATTTCGGGATTTACCTAAATTAGGGTTTCAGACCCTTTTACTTGAACCAAATCTGGTTCGATTCAGTATTCCTTTTTATATATAATCTCTTATATGTTAATTATATGCCTTATGTGATTCCTTACCTTATTTTCTACTGATTTTGTGTATCTTAACCTAACATTTGGGGTTTCAATTCTACTGATTTGAGCACTTGCCTTTTAGTATTTTAATTAGCTATTTCTATGCTCTAATCTCGGCACTATTTAAACCCCTTCCCACTCCTTTTTGAAAAAGAGATTGAGAGTTCGAAAATCTTTTCACTACTCTAAACAAAAGTTGTGTACTCTTACTCTCTTGAGAAATCTTATTATGTGTTTTGATTCCTGGCCGGCTGAAAGCCAAGCCCAGAAATCTTCAAGTTTTTGCTTCCGTTTGGTGATATTTGCTATACTGTTGGATTCCTTTCTTCCCTGTTTCATCTTAATTGGTGAGTTATTGAATCCTCTGCCATTTCATTATGATTATTTTCTTAATGTGTTACTTCTATTAGACCATGTTATCTTAAATGCTCAATGTGTTACTTCTATTAGACCATGTTATCTTAAATGCTATTACTTGTAGTTAAGACATGTTGAACTTAGTTTGAATTGATTAATGAAATATGCCTAAATCTGTGTTATTGAGGACCATCTTTTAAAGTTAAGTTTGTTATAATCATGCTTTCATACCTTTCCCAAAAGACTTGTTAACCATGTATAGATGTGTGCCTTCACAGATTTATAAGTTTGTTTATTGAACCTATTATAATATGGCATGTTTGGTTCTGTTCTTACTATATTATGATGCTTCTAATAACTGTCTTAATTAGTTCCTGGCCTACTTCTAATAAATGTGTTTCCTTTCTGCGACTTAGTCTAAAATCCCTATTATCATTATGAATCTGCTTACGAACTAGCCTTACTAGCATGTGACTGATTTTAATTTCTAAAAGTTGATTAAGTATGCTTAGGTTCAAATATGTTTGCTAGTTGTTTGTACATGTTCTATATGTGATTCTATCCTTAAGTGAATTCCCTAATCCATTCTACTCCCTCCTATTCCTTTACTATCTGATCCTTCTAAATCCTCATTCTTAGCTGGCTGAAAACCAACGCTATTTATGTTCTGTCCTCTGGCCTCCCTAGTGTGAGCACTGCTCAGGGTTCATGTGAGACCCTTGTGAACTCTAACACACTTGGATTTGGTCCCTAGTCTTCCTTGAACTGTTTCTGATCAATTTCTCTTGTGTGAGCACTGCCCTGGGTTATTGAAGCCCTTGGGAACTCTGACACACTAGAGATTTGGGTTATGTCTGCTTATCCTTGAAATATGGGTGAATCACTCATCACTGGTCATGTTGCATCTACGAACATGGGCTTCTGGAGCTACTGTGAGTTGAAGGCCTATCCTGTCCAGGTGTATTTAGTCATGTTGTAGGCTCCCTATAGTTTTACTTATTTTGTAATTCATTCATTAAATTCTGGTCTGTAATAATTATTTGTAATAACAATTATGGGGTATTAGTAAAATGGGAAAGGGTTCTTATTTTATATTTTCTATAAAGTAGGGTAGAAATCCTGCCTATAGGGTTAATGCTATGTTGTTTAATGTTATATGTTAGAAATCATGCCTCTAGGTGTCTTATTGTGTTAAGTCATTATGTGCTAGCAACCATGTCCATAGGTTCAATGTTTGGTTCAATTATGTTCTGTTACAGACCATGCCTATAGGAATGGTATGATCCAATATGTGTATAAATTCCTGCTTGCATACTGTTTCGGATTATAAAAATCATGTCTATAGGATTTAAAACTGTTCGGATTATAGAAAATCATGTCCATAGGATTTAAAACTGTTCAGGTTATGGAAATCATGCTTATAGGATCTAAAATCGGATCAAGTAACAGAATTCCCGCCTGAATCTGTTTAATTGTTATTTATGCCTGTTTACTGTGCTGTTATTCTCACTAGTAAACATTCCTATAGGATTAAAACGAATAATTCCGGGCTTGTTTATGTGATTAGTCACTGTTTACTGTCGCATAAAAACACCTAGATACCATGTTGGTAGGCTTAATCGTATTACGCTAAAATTAGTAGGCAAAATCTGTAGGTTCTAATAATCGCATAAAGAAACTAGTTTTTCATCACATAGATATCCTGCCTATAGGATTTTGCAATTAATAAAGCATGTTAATGCTAATCAGTTTGCGTGCATTTGTTGTTTAGATACGAAGGCCTTTTTTAGCCCATACATGTTTCTATTTGAAAGTCCTAACTGTTTTTGTTTGTCACCTAGTTTCTCCTTTTGAGCAACCTAAGTTAAGGTCTAGAACTACCCTGAAATAGAGGTCCAAATGTCTCCTTGACCATAGGCATGGGACGAGTAGTGCATGCATAGAATATGACTTATAATTGATTAGAGCGCTTTAGGTAAATAACTTAAAGATAGTATGTGCCCGCTGAATAATATGAGTAACATCCCGTCTTGAGGGAGTTATGAAGTATTATTGATGTTGTACGAGGTGATTCTTTAGGCTAAAAAACTTAGGACCCCCCTCCCCCCATTTTCTGTTTTAAATAAATCATTTTTTTCGTTTGTCCAAGTTGCTTCCTTTCCCTTAAACTAATTCACATGATTTGAGTTCGGCCGGGATCCACCGTTGTGGATCTCGAGGAGTGCCTAACACCTTCTCCTCGAGGTAATTTGAGCCCTTACCCGATCTTTGGTGACGCAAACTAGTAAACCCGAGTCATTTGCAAATAGATGTTGTTGATACCTAATTTTTTCTCAAATTATTTTTAACTTGCATATATACCTTCAAAACATGCTTTCATAGCAATTGGTATTTTTCTATAATTTTACCATATTTTTATTAATTCATCTAGTGTTTTTATTTCTAAGGATTAATTACAAAATTACATTACAAATGATTTCAAAATATTTCTTGACTTAATATATTAGTTTTAATCCTACTAAGACCAAACTATTTCACAATTAGCCAAATTGGCACTCTTTGGCTATGATTGCAATAACTTTGCAATTATAGCCCAATCATATATTTTATACTATTTTTACTCAATAATTAGTCATTTTATGTTTTAAATACTAATTAATCATTTTAATTTACTCTATTAAGCATCAATTTTATTTTTTATAATTATTATCCATTTTTATAAATTACTTATCTATTTTATGGGGTATTTAACAATTAGCCACTTTTATTTTTTAATTCTAGCCTAATTAATCCGGACCCCTAACCCAATTAATTAGCCCAAATAACCCAGCCCAGTCCTCACAAAATACCCAGCCCAATCTGTCATTCGATCTGAGCCGTTGATTAATTCAAATCAACGGCCCAAATTAATCCCTACCATATTTAACCCTAAACGACTACCCCCTCATCTCTCATTTACCCCTCTCATTTCTCACTCAGTCGTCTCTCTCAAATCTCTCATCTCTCTCTCTAAAATGCTCCACCTGCTGAGCCATGTCTCTCCCTTCTCCGGCCACCTCCTCGCCGGAAACCATGGAGGTTTCACCTCTCACCGGCCTTATGGCTCCATCTTTCGCCTTGTGTCACCGTTTGGGGGTTCTCAAGTGAACCAGAGGCGGTTCGACTCCTATCTTCGGTCTCATTCCATCTTTCCGGCCATCTATGTCCATTCGAGTAAGATCTATCATTTTCCGGCTAAACGCCGGTAATATTTAAGTTTTCTTCTCCTTCTCTGGATTTTCTCAAGAAACCCTAGCTTTAAATCCTCCGATCTTTTTAGATATGTGACGGACCTATGTGTCTTTTAACGTTCTCACATGTGTCCTCAAAAGATTTCTTTGATTTCAAACGATTTCCTCATTTTCCAGGGTTTCAAAACCCTTTTGCAAAACGATTTCTTTCTGATTTTTAGCAATTACTTTGTGATTTTAGCATGTTTAAACATCACCTGAGCTTTTCCTTTTGTTCGATTCATTTTGTTAAGAAACCCTAATACTTCTGCGTTCAATCTGGAAGTTCAAATCTGTTTGCAATGATGTTTGCGTGTCTCTCATGAACTTTCTGGACTTTCATGAATGTGTTCTATGCTTCTTGCTCTAATTTGTTGCTAAGGTTTCTGAATCTCTACTGTCCTCTTAACTACTTGCTTAGGGTTTCTCTGATTTTGTTCAACACATGTTATTTATCGTTTGATAGGTCTGACTATTCATTTTATTGATTGTTTACATGATAATTTATACTGATTTTGTGTATTCTCCTTAGACCTGCGATACTTTCCTTAAGAAACTGTAATTTTGTGTATTTTCTTTATAACTCTTTACTGATTTTGAATTATTTCCTTATTTGTGTGATACTTTCCTTACTTAGCCTTGATTTCCTATGATTTTTAATCACACCCGAGATCCCCTTGACTAATTTTCAGAATTAAAATCATACTCTGCTATATTTTAATGTATATGAATATGTTGTCAGTTATTTAACATGTACTTTCCTTAATTATGTATTATCTACTTAGTATTTATTACATGCCACATGCTTTTACTACTCCTATTATGGTAAAATCAGTTTTATAATTTATTTGTTTCCTTGTTTGATACAACTTGTACCCGTTTGAACTATGACTCCCTAATTAAAGGGAGTCCGGGTCTTGATTGATTCTGATTGGGTGTTTTTCCTATAACTATGTTAAATTAGTACTTATTACCTTATTCTCCTGCATGTTTAAGACTATAAATACCTCTGCTCTTTCATTAGTAAGACACGAACAATACACTGTTCTGAACTCTCTCACACACATATACATTCCCTCTTATTATTCTTGCTGGTTACTTGCTATTCTCAGTCGGCTGCAAGCCAAGACTGAGAAACTATACACTCTACTGCTCTGCACTCTACTGTTCTTCACTCTACTGCTCCCCACTCTGCACTTGTTCTCTCATTTAACTTGTATGTTTTTTTCCAGTTTAACTTAAATCATCAAAAACAACATGCCTCTTTTAATATTTCAATTCCTTTTGTTTCTATTATGCTTTTACTTGTTGTTCTGTTGTATACCTGGCAATTAGCATGCCAATTTGTTATTTTACCAATGTGATTATCCTTTTCCCTTTAGTTTCAACATGTTTTACTGCCTTCTTATATATTTCACTAGGACTCTGCCTTACCCCTGATCCCCAGCACACTATAAGCATGTATTTGTGTCACTTAGTTACATGTAATTCTGAACATATGTTGTAACCCTTTCCCCTGGACATGTGTGTAACTCTGTTTGTTATGTACTTCCTCTTTGGCATCCCTCAATCTGATTCCGTTAAGTTTCTGGCCTAAACATCTTCATGAAAATTGTTCTGTGGTTGTTAAAGTTCTGTGATACCTTAGTATTTCTATGGTATTAACTTGTATGCAAATTTTTTTCATGAGCAACCTACTTGTCCCCAATCCCTTATTCTCTGTTTGTGACTGCTTCCTTGTACTATGCATGCTGATATGGCTCTGAGTTGTTGATTGTCCTAATCCCTTTCTTTCAAACTGTTTTCACTAAAAGCAAAATCTTCTGTTCTCCAAAACTTATTTGAAACTACTCATTTTCAAACTGTCTTCCAACTCAACTCTTTCAAAACTATGTCAAGCACTCTCACTATACTCTTAGACATTAGGTTCTGCCCCTCTTGTGTGAGCATTGCATTGGGACCCTTGAGCTCCCTCTGAACTTGGACACACAAGAGCTAGCCTTTCCACACTGCACTTACTCAGTATGGTTATCAAAATCTGGGTGTGAGCACTGCCCGGGATCCTTTGAGATCCTTAGGGAACTCTGACACACATAGATTATATGAAAGGTTGTGAACATCAGTGGCACTGAGAACTTCTGGAGACCTTGGGCCTATCAATAGGCTCCATATAGTGTAACTTCTTATTTTCTTATTCACTTCTGTAATTTAATAATTATTTGTAAACAACTATTGTGGATGGATAGTGAAAAGGGAAAATGGTAGTTATCCGTGTTATAAATATTAAAGGGTAGAAACCATGCTATTAGGTTTACATTCCTTATTTGAGCAATAGAAATCATGTTTAGGATCAACATGTGCAAAGCATATCATGCATTAGAAATCATGCTATTTAGGCTTTATGAACACTGTTTCAGCATCTTGTTTCAGAGCTGTCATTCATCACTTAGAAAATTTTGTGATAGGGTGAATAATTTTAATAATTGGTATCTTCTGCAATCATGTTTCATATTGCTATGCGCGCTTAGAAATCCTGCTCTAGATAAACAACACTAAAATAAACTGTCACTCTTGCATCTTCTGAAATCATGTTTAATGCTGTAATTACTGTGCATTTAGAAATCCTGCTTAGGATTCTGTATATGCATCATTCCACGTCCCTACTTGTGCATTAGATACCATGTTTTAGGATTTCATTCATACTCGCTTAACAATACCTAGTATAACTACTGGTGCATGTAAAAGGTATAAAACACTTCACTCAGTTTTCTCTAAAAACAACTGGCAACAATTTTGTGTTCTAAACAACCTAGAATAGCATGTGTAGGTAATAATATGCAATAGTCCCTCTAACAATTCAGATAATTAGTATACACTGTCCCCCGCCTAGGCAAGCCTTAGGTGATTAAATTGCTAAAATTGGAAATCTGCCTCTTTGTTATTATTATTTAGACACCATGTTTTAGGATCTGAATCAAAGACTTTAACTGTGTTTGAGTCATGTTGCTTATTTGCCTTATCTGTGGAAGCACTTGAGCCTTTTCTATTTGTATGTTTATCCCCCCTTAATTGCAGTCCTACATGTTTCTTGTTTGTCGCTTAGTGTTTTGCCTTTAAGCCTGAGGGTCTGCCTAGCATCTCCCTTTAGGATAGGAGTCCTAATTTCCTCTGGGACTGATAGGAAGGGGCGGGTAACAGCATGCAATAGAGGTCGAGACCAACACTCGATTTAGTTACTTTCACGTGGTGGGAAAGGGTAGAATATGAATATGATGACCGGTACGCTAATACCACGTGTAGCCCCTCTTTGAGGAGTGATTAACGGGTATTGTACTGATGTGATCCATATTATTATAAACCTAGGATACCCTTTATATGCTTAGATCGTAATCTTTTCAAAATCTAACCTTCTTTACTATTTTTCAAACATCAGCATGCTTAAGACTTAAATCCCCTCTTATTTGAGCCTTTATTTGTTTGTTTGCTAAGTCGTACAAATTCACAAAAGCTGTTTGGCCGGGAACCACACTTGTGGATCCTGAGGGGTGCCTAACATCTTCCCCTTAGGATAATTTCAAGCCCTTACCCTATCTCCGGTTAACAACGTAATTTTAAATGAACCCCTTTGGTATCCTAACACACCTTTAAAAATCGTTAGGTGGCGACTCTCAAAAACACAAACCCCTTTCCCAAAAGGAAAGAGTTGTCCTAACCGAATGTCATAAACCCGATCTCCGCGAGGAAAGAGGGGGCCCGACAGGTGCCCTAACTCACCTTAATCCGTTAGGTGACGACTCTCTCTTTTAATAACCCTTCCTTTTAAAAGAGTTGTCAATGTTGAAACCCGATTTCGCGAGAAAAGGGGCACGACAGCAACAACGGAGAGGTAGACATATCAAAATCAGTCTTACTTCAACATTTAAATGCCACAATACCAACCTCAACTTCGAGCCAAAACTCAGCAAATACCAAATTTCAGTAAACATGATAAAAGTTACTCAACATAACAAATGGCTAAGCTAAGCATGAAAAATACGATTAAAGACTACAACAGTTACAAGAATAAGCCTCACTCGCATGTTATGACTCGACAACAACACATAGGTGCTCGTCACCTTACTTATACATTGTACTCAAACACCAAACACGTAGAAAACAGTCAAACAATACCTAATCCCTCAAGCTAAAGTTAGACACGACACTTACCTCGCTCCAAAGGCAAAATTCAAAGCTCAACCACCGCTTTTCCTCTACATTCCACCTCCAAACCACTCGTATCTAGTCATAATTAACTTAATAACATTAATTATTGCTAAAGAGATCGATTTCAATACATAACTATAGGTTTCCCAAACTATCCCCCCAAAAGTCAAAAATTGACCTTGGGCCCGCTTGGTCAAAACTCGAGGTTCGGACCAAAACCCATTCACCTATTCACCTTCGAGCCCGAATATGTAATTAGTTTCGGAATCCAACCCCAAATCGAGGTCTAATTCCCCAATTTGCAAAAAAATCCCAGTGCTCCCAAAACTCTTAATTTCTACCATAAACACCCTTCATTTTAGATGGAAATTTCATGAAATACAATGGGTAATTGAAGGAAAATGGCTTGGAATCACTTACCAAAACTTTGAGCAAGAAATTGTCTTTTGAAAATCTCCCCTAGGTCTTCTATCTTTTAAAAATGTGAAAAAATGGCTTGAGTCCGATATAATTGAAATCACTGCCCAGCGACTTTCGCACCTACAGTGCAGAGGTCGCACGTGCAGATCCGTTTCTGCGAACCAGGTGTCCGCTTCTACAAAAATGGCTAGGCCGACTGGGCCCGCATCTGCGGACTCGGTTCCGCTTCTGCGGAGAAAATCCCGCATCTGTAGAAATTGGCCTTCCATGCTTGGGTCGCACCTGCGGAGCTTGGCTCGCACCTGCGAGCTCACACTTGCGACCAAAGGCTTCGCAGGTGCGGGCACACCAGATCTAGTGCACCAGTAGCCTTGTTTAGTTTTGAACTCAACTTGAGCATCGTCCAAATGGCACCCGAGACCTCGGGGATCCAAACCAAGCATGCACACAAGTGTAAAAACATCATACGAACTTGCTCGTGCGATCAAATCGCCAAAATAACACCTAGAACTACGAATTTAGCATCAAATCGCATGAAATTCTTAAGAACACTTCAAAATTTCTATTTTCACAACTGGACGTCCGAATCACGTCAAATAAATTCCATTCCTCACTAAATTTCACAGACAAGTACTAAATACGTAACGGACTTGTACCGGGCTCCATAAAAAAAATACGGACCTGATACCAACAAGATCAAACATTAACTACTTTCTTAAAACCATTAAAATTTCAGCCTTTCAATTTTTATCAAAAGTTCATATCTCGAGCTAAGGACCTCGAAATTCGATTCCGGACATACGTGCAGGCCCCATATTTTATTAAGAATCCATCGGGGCCTTCAAAACACGGGTGCGGGTCCGTTTACCCAAAAGGTTGACCCGAGTAAACTAAAATCAACTTTATAAGGCAAAAATTATTATTTTCATCATTTTCCATATAAAAGATTTCTGGAAATCACGCCCGGACTGCTCACGCAAATCAAGGAGGGTAAAAATGAGATTTTTAAGGCTAAAACACATACTCGAGTTCTAAATCATAAGATGACCTCTAAAACAACCGTTTGTCCTCGAACGGATATAGAAAAGTACCTGAACTAGTGAATAGGTGGGGATATCTACTCCGCATGTCCGACTCAGACTCCCAAGTAGCTGCCTCAACAGGATGACCTCTCCACTGCACACGAACTGAAAGATAACTCTTCGACCTCAACTGATGAACCTGCTGGTCTAGGATAGCCACCGACTCTTCCTCATAAGTCAAATCCTTGTCCAACTGGTCAGAGCTGAAATTTAACACGTGGGACGGGTCACCATGATACTTTCGGAGCATGGACACATGGAACACTAGATGAACTGTTGATAACCCCGAAGGCAACACAAGTCTATAAGTCACCTCTCCCACTCTATCGAGAATCTCAAAAGGCCCTATATACCTAGGGCTCAACTTGCCCTTATTTCCAAACCTCATGACACCCTTCATGGGTGAAACCCAAAGAAACACCCTCTCCCCGACCGTGAATTCCAAATCACGAACTCTACGGTCGGCATAACTCTTTTGCCTGGACTGATCTGTGCGAAGTTGATCCTGAATAATCTTGACCTTGTCCAAGGCCTCCTGTACTAGATTAGTACCCAACAGAGCCTCACCCGACTCAAACCACCCAACTGGCGACCTGCACCGTCTACCATATAATGCCTCATAGGGAGCCATTTGAATGCTCGACTGGTAGCTGTTGTTGTAGGCGAACTCTGCAAGGGGAAAGAACTGATCCTGCGACCCTCCGAAGTATATAACACAAGCACGGAGCATATCCTCCAAGATCTGAATGGTGCGCTCGGACTACCCGTTCGTCTGAGGATGAAATGTTGTGCTCAGCTCAACCCGCATACCCAAATCACGATGCACTACCCTCTAGAAATGCGAGGTAAACTGTGTATCTCGATCAGAAATGATAGACACGGGAACAGCGTGAAGACTGACGATCTCCCGAATATAAATCTCTGCCAACCGCTCCGAAGAATAGGTAACTACCACAGGAATGAAGTGTGCTAACTTAGTCAGCTTATCCACAATGACCCAAACGGCATCGAACTTCCTTTGAGTCTGTGGGAGTTCAACAACAAAGTCCATACTGATACGCTCCCACTTCACTTAGGAATATCCATCTGCTGAAGCAAACCATCGGGTATCTGGTGCTGATACGTCACCTGCTGACAATTCAGGCACCGAGCTACATAAGCAACTATATCCTTCTTCATCCTCCTCCACCAATAATGTTGTCGCAAGTCCTGGTACATCTTGGCGGCCTGGGTGGACAGAATACCGATAATTGTGGGCCTCCTCAAGGATAAACTCACAAAGCCTATCCACATTAGGCACACGCACACGACCCTGCATCCTCAAAACTTCGTCATCTCCAACCGCAACCTGCTTGGAACCATCATGCCGCATTGTGTCCCTAAGGACCATCAAATGAGGGTCATAATATTGTCGGTCTCTGATACGCTCAAATAAGGAGGACCGAGTGACTGTGCAAGCTAGAACACGGCTGGGATCTGAAATATCCAACCTAACAAACTGGTTGGCCAAAGTCTGAATATTTGATGCTAGCGGCCTCTCACCGACTGGAATGTACGCAAGGCTGCCCATACTCGCTTCCTTCCTACTCAATGCGTCGACCACCACATTGGCCTTCCCCAAATGATACAAGATGGTGATATCATAGTCTTTTGATAGCTCCAACCACCTCCTCTGCCTCAAATTGAGATCCTTTTGTTTGAACAAATACTAAAGGTTGTGATGATTGTTTGAACAAATACTAAAGGTTGCGATAATCCGTGAAAACCTCACATGACATGCCATAAAGATAGTGCCTCCAAATATTCAGCGCATGAACGATGGCTGCCAACTCTAAATCATGGACAGGGTAATTCTTCTCATGAACCTTCAGCTGCCGAGACACATATACAATCACCTTGAACTCCTGCATCAATATTGCTCCGAGCCCAACACGGGAGGCATCACAAAATACCATGTAAGATCCTGAACCTGATGGTAACACCAACACCGGCGTTGTAGTCAAAGCTGTCTTGAGCTTTTGAAAGCTCGCCTCACACTCGTCTGACAATATGAACGGGGCACCCTTCTGAGTCAACCTGGTCAACAGGGCTGCTATAGATGAAAACCCCTCCACAAATCGGCGGTAATAACACGCCAAACCCATGAAGATCCTGATCTCCGTGGCTGAAGTGGGTCTAGGCCAGTTCTTGATTGCCTCAATCTTCTTAGGATCTACTTGAATGCCCTCTGTTGATACAACGTGGCCCAAGAAAGCGACTGAATCCAACCAAAACTCGCACTTCAAAAATTTGGCATACAACTGACTGTCTCTCAGAGTTTGGAGCACTATCCTAAGGTGTTTCTCATGTTCTTCCCGACTGTGGGAGTATATAAAGATGTCTTCAATAAACACAATCACAAAGGAATCTAAATAAGTCTTGAACACTCGGTTCATAAAGTCCATAAATGTTGCTAGGGAATTGGTCAACCCAAAGGACATCACCAGAAACTCATAGTGCCCATACCACGTCCGAAAAGTTGTCTTAGGGACTTCGGATGCCCTAATCCTCAATTGATGGTAGCCATATCTCAAATCAATCTTCGAAAACACCTTGGCACCCTGAAGTTGATCAAATAAATCATCAATCCTCGGCAACAGATACTTGTTCTTGATGGTGACTTTGTTCAACTGTCGATAATCTATACACATCCTCATAGACCCATCATTTTTCTTCACAAACAGAACCAGTGCACCCCAGGGTGAGACACTAGGTATAATGAAGACCTTATCGAGCAAATCCTGCAACTGTTCCTTCAATTCTTTCAACTCTAGTGGGGCCATCCGGTATGGCGGAATGGCAATGGGCTGAGTACCCGGAGCCAAATCAATACAAAAGTCAATATCCCTGTCAGGTGGCATCCCTGACAGGTTTGTAGGAAATACCTCTGGAAACTCACGAACAACAGGCACAAAATCCATAGAGGGAGCTTCAGCACTAGAATCACGAACATAAGCCAAATAAGCAAAACACCCCTTCTTGACCATACACCGAGCCTTCATATACGAAATAACCCTGATGGTAGAATGGACAGGAGTCCCTCTCCACTCTAATTGAGGCAACCTCGGTAAGGCTAAGGTCACTATCTTGGCATGACAGTCCAAAATAGCGTGATAAAGTGACAGTCAATCCATACCCAATATAACATCGAAATCCACCATATCTAAGAGCAAAAGGTCTACACTGGTCTCAAGACTCCCAATAGTGACCACACACAAACGATATAGGCAATCTACAGTAATAGCATCCCCCACAGGTATGGACACATATATGGGGGCAGTCAAAGAATCACGAGGCACAACTAAATATGAAGCAAAATAAGATGACACATAGGAGTAAGTAGACCCAAGATCAAATAGAACTGAATCATCTCTACTGCAAATTGAAACAATACCTGTAATAATAGCATCGACGACTCAACCTCAGGTTTGGCTGGAAAAACATAACATCGGGGCTAGTCCCTACCACTCTGAATCATATCTCTGGGAAGACCCCTAGCTGGCGGGCCTCCACCTCTACAATCTGGCCCCTACCTCTAACGTCCTGACCCTTGCCTCTGGCTGGCTGAGCAGGCAGTACATCTACTGGTGCCGGAACCATGGCACGAGAACTCTGGTTTTGTGAACTGCTCGACGCACGAGGGCAAAATCTAGCAATGTGCCTCGGATCACCACAAGTATAACAGGATCTCGTTTGTTGTGACTGCTGACGGGAAACTGACCTTGTCGACCTGAGTAACCACCTTGAAAACTCTGAAGGGGATATGCACTTATAAGAGCTGGTGGTGCACTTAGGATGGCTGATCAAAACAAGGCATATAAGGACCACGACCACCTGGGGCACCGTGGGATGCTTGGAGTGCTGAATGAAATGGCTTGGGAGGATGGCATCTACCATAAGTATCCCCCGCCTCCAAATGAGGCACCGCTGAACCCACCGGAATGACGAGATCTCTTGTCCAATCCCTGCCCTTCCTGTTCAAGAACCATCTCAACTCGTCTGGCGACATTAGCCACATCCTGGAAAGAAATATCACTCATAATATCCTTAGCCATCTGCAATCTAATAGGCTGAGCAAGATCCTAAATAACCTCCTCACCTTTTATCTCTCTCTGTGGGAAACAAAAGAATAGCATGACGGGCTAAATCCACAAACGGGTCTCATACTGAGTAACAGTCATGCTGCCCTGTTGGAGACACTCGAACTGACGGCGGCGCTCCTCTCTCAAAGTGATAGGTAGAAACTTCTCTAAGAAGAGATGCAAAAACTAGTCCTAAGTAAGAGCAGGAAACCCAGTTGGTCTGGTCAATAAATAATCTCTCCACCATTTCTTGGCGGAACCAGTCATCTGAAAAGAAGCAAAGTCGACCCCATTGGTCTCCAATATACCCATGTTCTGAAGAACCTCATGACAGCTATCAAGATATTCCTCGGGATCCTCTCAAGTAGCACCACTGAAATGAACTGGAAAGAGCTTGGTAAACCTATCCAATCTTCATAAGGCCTCAGAGGACATAGCTGACCCATCACCGGGTTGTGCCGGAGCAACTGGTTGGACTACTCCGGCTAGATAAGCTGTTGGAGTCTGAAATTGGGGAGCCATCTTCTCTAGAGTGTGAGTAGCAGGAGTTTGGGATCTTCCTCCACCCTGAGATACGACTGGTGCCATGGGAAATGCGCCAGTCTGGGCCACACTCTCCATAAGGCCCACCATCAGACCAAGGCATCCTGAAGCACTGGGGTGGCAATAAACCCCTCTGGAACCTGAGCTTGTCCGGCAGGAATAGTCTGAGCTGGAATCTCCCCATCGAACTCTACCTGAGGCTCCACGGCTGGTGCTGCTGCTCAGGCCCTGGGCTGAGCCCTGCCCCTGCCTCGACCTCTGCCCCTTGTAGGAGCTGTTGCTAGAGGCTCTGGCTGCTGCTCAACTGAAGAAGCGGTACGTGTTCTCGTCATCTGCGAGAGAATAAAAATATGAGAGTTCAATCAGTATTGAGATAACAAAATCGCACGACAGAGTTGAATAAAAGTGAAAATTGTTCCTAAATTTCGTAGCCTCTGGGAGATAAGTACAGACGTCTCCGTACCGATCCCCCATATTCTACTAAGCTTGTCCGTGAATTGTGAGACCTAGGAAACCTAGTGCTTTGATACCAACTTGTCACGACCCGGAATTACCACCGTCGGGACCGTGATGGCGCCTAATAATCACTTGTTAGGCAAGTCAACATTTGAGGCTCAATAAGCAACAAAACCTTAAAACCCATAACGATCAACAACAATTAACACATAACAAATTAATAAGAAAGCGGAAACTCTTAACAAAACCGAATGTCTATACACAACTACCCATGATCACAACTCACGGACTTCTATGATTTATCTACAAATATTTGGCTGAAGGAAAAGTACAACTATTTATGAGTCAAAGAAACAGTAAACTGAGGCAGGTAGAAGGGGACTCCAGGGTCTGCGGACGTCGGCAGATCTACCTTGGGTCTCCAGTGTAAGGAAGTCAGCAACAAATCTCATAATCCGCTCGTACAATATCAGTACAACCGACCCCATGTACTGGTAATTGTCGAGCCTAACCTCGGCGAAGTAGTGACGAGGCTAGGAAAAGACCCCCACAAACAACCTGTGCAGTATAATCATACATATAGCAATGACAGTAATAAAAGAAATAAGACAGGAAATATTGGGAAGAGGACATGCTGAGGGGTTCACAATGTAAGAAATCAGAAGTAGTGATAAAACCGGATCAATCAAAATGCCTTAAACAGATAAAACAAGTAAAAACGGCAAGGAAACTGCACGACATCACCCTTCGTGCTTTTATTCTCAACCTCACCATATGAAACAACATAATGGCACGTCATCACTCTTCGTACATTAACTCTCTCATAATATAACACGGCATCACCCTTCGTGCTTTACATTCTTCCTCACCAAAACAAGGAACAACGACAATGGAGAGGTAGACATATCAAAATCAGTCTTACTTCGACATTTAAATGCCGCAATACAACCTCAACTTCGATCCAATACTCAGCAAATACCAAATTTCAGTAAACATGATAAAATTTGCTCAACATAACAAATGGCTAAGTTAAACATGAACAATATGATTAAAGACTACAACAGTTACAAGAATAAAACTTACTCGCATGCTATGACTTGACAACAACACATAGGTGCTCGTCACTTCACCTATACATTGTACTCAACAACCAAATACGTAGCAAATAGTCAAACAATACCTAATCCTTCAAGCCAAAGTTAGACACAACACTTACCTCGCTCCAAAAGCTAAATTGAAAGCTCAACCGTCGCTTTTCCTCTAGAGTCAACCTCCAAACCGCTCGTATCTAGTCATAATTAACTTAATAACATTAATTATTGCTAAAGAAATCGATTTCAATACATAACTATAGGTTTCCCAAACTTTCCCCCAAAAGGTCAAAATCGACCCCGGACCTGCTTGGTCAAAACTCAAGGTACCAAAACTCATTCACACATTCACCCCCGAGCCCGAACATGTAATTAGTTTCGGAATCTGAGTCCAAATCGAGGTCTAATTCCCCAATTTGTAAAAATCCCCAATTTTCCAAAAATCCCTAATTCCTACCATGAACACCTTTGATTTTAGATGGAAATTTCATGAAATACAATGGGTAATTGAAGGAAAATGTCTTGGAATCACTTACCAACACTTTGAGGAAGAAATTGTCTTTTGAAAATCGCCCCTAGGTCTTCTATCTTTTAAAAATGTGAAGAAATGGCTTGAGTCTTGATATAATTGAACTCACTGCCTAGTGACTTTTTCGCACCTACAGTGCAGAGGTCGCACCTACAGATCCGCTTCTGCGGACCAGGTGTTCACTTCTGCGGAAAAGGCTGGGCCGACTGGGGTCGCATCTGCGGACTGGGTTTCTCTTCTGCGGTCCTTCTAGTGCGGAGAAAATTTGGCATCTGCGGAAACTGTCCTCCCATCCTTGGGTCGCACCTGCGGAGCTTGGCTCACACCTGCGACCAAAGGCTCGCAGGTGCGGGCACACCAGATTTGGTGCACCAGCAGCCCATGTTGAGTTGCGTATCGTCTGAATGGCACTCGAGCCCTCGGGGCTCTAAACCAAGCATGCACACAAGTGTAAAAACATCATACATACTTGTTCGTGCGATCAAATCTCCAAAACAACACTTAGAACTACAAATTTAGCACCAAATCGCATGTAATTCTCAAGAACACTTTAAAATTCCTATTTTCACAACCGGACGTCTGAATCACGTCAAATAAATTCCGTTCCTCACTAAATTTCACAGACAAGTACTAAATATCGTAATGGACCTGTACTGGGCTCCGGAACCAAAAATATGGACCCGGTACCAACAAGATCAAACATTAACCAATTTCTTAAAACCATTAAAATTTCAGTCTTACAATTTTTATCAAAAATTCATATCTCGAGCTAGGAATCTTGGAATTCGATTCCGAGCATGCGCCCAGGTCCATATTTCATTACGAACCCACTGAGACCTTCAAAATACGAGTCCAGATTCATTTACCCAAAACCTTGACTGAAGTCAACTAAAATTAACTTTTTAAGGCAGAAATTATTATTTTCATTACACATAAATGCTTTCCGGAAATCACATTCGGACTGCACGCGCCAATCGAGGAGGGTAAAAAATAAGATTTTTAAGGCTAAAAGCCTGGAATCGAGTTCTAAAGCATAAGATGACCTTTTGGGTCATCACATTAAAAATGAAGTTGACCCATGACAAAATAGTTAGTCTTGAATATTGGTGGTGACCAACTCTCGAGGATCTGAAAGGCTGACAGCCATGCCTCAAACAGTCATAGAACTAGGTGGTCAAACAAATTTCATGGACATTTTTAGCTCTTATTCATCTCTAATAGTCAAGCTTCATTGGCGATAGTGAGAAAATGGAACACGGTACTGCTAACTATGACGTTAATGGTGGAAAGTCGGTAATAGTGTTGTGATTGTGAAGAAGATAACTAAGTGTGGGGGGGGGGGGGGAGATTAATAAAAGCGGGAATGAGGGATCCTTTTATTTTTTTCCTTTTTAAAGGAAAAAAGTTAATTAGATTGTAAATTAGGTATTTTATTTTATTTTCTTCTAGTTCTGACCCGAGTAGCGATCTTATCGGTGCGTGATATTACATCTATTTTGAAAAGCTGGTCAGCAAAAAGATGGTGTGTCTTAGCTACATTTTTAAAAAATTAAATGTGTAAAATAATTTTCGTGATCAGAAAGTGTGTAACATTTTTGGTCCATAATTCAGGTGTCAACTTATATATTTTGCCTTATTACGTTGTCATACCATGCTAAAATACCAATTTTCGTCGAATTGAGTATAACTTGCACAGCTGTACTCCACTTATTTAGGACAGTTAATTGATTCGCTTAGTTAGGTCAGTTCAATGAGTTATTGACACGTGTCAGGTATGGAATTTAAGTAATTAGTCAATTTCCTTTTGTCATTTGAAAAAAAAAATGCTTTTTGTCTCCTGCTCTGCATTTTTCCTATATAACCACTGCACTGTAGTGTCATTTCAACGAAAATATCTTTTCCCGCTGACATGAATTCTCTCTAGAATGTTCTTTCAGATATTCGGAGCTGAACCTTTATCATGTAATCTTAGCTTCTAATCGATAAAATCTCTGTGATTTCTGAAGTTTGATTCTTCGTAAAACAAGAACTCACACAAATCAATTTCGTTCAACTCTAGTTTAGAATCGCGATTTCATTTGAATCGCTGCATTTTCCTTCTTCTGAAATGGAGGATATTTCACGATCTACAATCGATGTTTTCATCCTTACTATCTCGACGAATTCGAGACCACAGGGATGGGACAAGTGAGCTCAGACTCAGTGTTTGATGGATCAGTCTATGGTGTTTGGAGACGGCTTGTACTCTTAGCTTTGACCGTGAAGAGCAAGGTTGGCTTCGTCGATGGCAGCTCCCCTGTGCCGAGTGCCGAATTGCCATTGCTCGGAGCTTGGATCAGGTGCGACGCTATGGTCATGTCATGGATATTAAATTCTCTGTCTAATGAAATAGCAACTAGTGTGATATATTCAGAAACTGCGAAGGATATGTGGCATAAGTTGGAAGAGGTTTGACGAACCATATGGACTCAAAATGTTCCGATTATATAAGGAGTTAGTAGGACTGAAACAGGGAAGCAGCGACATAGCTACATATTTCACAAAATTGAGTAGTATCTGGAGTGAATTAGATAGTTTGAATATACACATGAAATGTATCCGTGAGTGCAAATGTGGTGCTAAGTTGCAATTTTACAAGGCCGAAGAAGATAAAAAATTGTTTCCATTCCTTTTGGGGTTAAATGAGTCTTACTATAGGGTTAGAGGAAGAATTTTGATGATGAGCCCCTTGACATCGCTCTATCAAGCGTACTCTCTGCTTCTTCAAGAAGAGAGCTTGCAAAGGGAAGTGCAATCTGGGCAGAAAATGAAGAATGATGCAAAAATGAACGCTGAGTGCAATTACTGTGAGAAACAAGGTCATACTATTGATAAATGCTACAAGATCCATGGATTTCCAACACATTTTAATAAGACAAAGTAAGCTACAAATGGACTATACGTGTTGCAGTTCCCTCATGATGCCTGCCTTTCCACTTCATCGTTTACATCTTCTGTTCATTCCAGTATACCTGAAAATTTGTTTATAGATAAGTCCGCAGTTACTTCCACAAATGTACAATCAGATTTGTGCATAATAAAATTGTTTCAAATACTGTCTCTTCTTAAAATCCTTTATTCTCAGGATTCTCTTTGGCATTTTCGATTATTGCACATTTTATATTCCAATATGAGGCATATACCTAATCTGCACTGTGATTTATATGTTTCGGATTCTGTTGTGCTGTCACCATTGATGTTTTTCTTTTAAAAGATCTGTTAGTATATATTCAAGCTGTTAACCAAATGAACAAATTTTTGTCTGATTTCTCCGCAATGGGAAAGAAAAAGAAGAAAAATAATACTTCATGTTCTAATTTTCTATACATATTATTTGCATTCAGAACTTATTCATTTTCAACTTATATGCTCCATGATCAAATTCATCATCAGAGCAACCATTTCATATCCTTGAATTTGAATCCTGGAAGACCAAAATATAGTACTTCAAAGACTTCTCTGAATGTTTTGAAAGGAGCTGCAGCTTACAAACCTTAGTTAAGTTTGTGAGATGTAGCTTATCCATTCATAATTCCTCTGAAGGGGATCCATGGCAAGTGGAGCTTTTTAATAGACTGCAACTCCCCATTTCGGATTATCAGTGGATAGATGAGGAGGGAATGGTGAATGATACCAAGAACAATGCAAGTAATATGACAAATCCAAGGTTAACTTTGTTGCCTTTTATGCTTTGATTTTCTATGAAGTTTCAGCTGTTGAAGATTCAGTGAGATCAGTGTTGGCCCTTTTGTGCTATCTTTGCTTGGCTTCTTGGTTCTCCCTTTATTTTTGAGCATATCTGAAGCTCTAGTTACAGCTTTTTTCCTGAAAATGGTGGATATGTATTTGGATTTCATCAGCTTTTGGCCCTTTTTCTGGGGGGTTTCAAGAAGGCTTTTGGGAATGACTTAGTGGTGTCACAGATTATGCTATTTACCCGATATTGTTCCTTGATCACCTGAAACATTCAATTCCCATATTTAATCACTTACATCGAAAGAATTCCATCCACATTGAGACTTACAATCGCTGCAATAGTTGAATGATAGAGGCTGCATATTCTTAGGTTTTTAGCTATTTTATTGCAATTTTTTAACTTTTTTAATTTCCTGTAATGGCAATTCTCTCAATCCCTGGGATGAAGCCAAGTCAGTGGTCTATTGTGGATTTCAAGAAGGTGGAATTGAGGAGATGCATCAATACCATGTGCTGGGAAGGCCAGTACTGTCGCAGGGGAGGTAGACTGTTAGTATTAGTGTGTTCAAAATCGGAGAAGCAAACAAACGTTAGTTTAATAAACAAAACGTAAAATAATTCCGAGCTCACTGAATTCACAGTGTGTCCTTAAGGAATTTAATCCCCCCACTGTTGCCCAAGGTATACGGATTAATTCCTTCCAGGATAGAACGGAATAACTATTATGTGATAGTGGCACTTCAAATCACATAACTTCAGCGAACTCAACAAACGGAGCAAATCACACTTGACACTTATGTTTATTTAGAAATAATGCAAGAGGGGAGATGATTTCAGATTTTCCATTTTTAAAAATGAGGCCAAGTCTCTAAATTAATAGACAATGAAAGGGTGAGATGAAGAGGTACCTCTTCCATTTCTCATTCACACCCCTTAATAAACCGCAACAATCCCCTACATGAATGGGGAATGGATATATCTGGAAAAACATGCATGAAAATACTTGTGTGATTCGCAGTTAAGGATTAATCGTATCTGGATAAGTAGGTTTCCCTTTGAACTTTCCGTAGTGAACTTATGTCGGATATACTCAGTCAATCGGTAGGTTTGATATCTTTAAACTGTCGAACTTTGATGTATACTTAGACAACCATAAGTCACACAATCAATCCTTAATTTGGTTCTCACGGTTGTGTTCGTTTCACCCATGAACACCGCCTGATTTCATGAGTGCTTAGAGAATGGGCCTTTACTAGCATTTCCCTTAAAGCAGATTACACTCCACGCTCACATAAGTGATTTCTAAACGTGTAATCCTATAGACATACTATCTGGTCATATCCTGCCAGACTTAGCAAATCATTAAAAAGCTTTAAGCTTTATTGACTCATCAAAAAGCCTTAATGCTTTACCTTGATTTTTGAACATTGTCTTCATTACGAGAATGGGTTGGGTTATTTGACAATGTTGAACCGTCATTCATAACTTTGTTTGATCTCTTTGAACCTAGCTCTTGGGGTCTCCAGTCTACTAGGTAGAGTTATCGCCATGATGACTTGTCCTAGGCCTTAGCCACATTCCCTTCGATGATATTTCAACCGCCTCTCTAGATAGGCCTTTTGTAAGTGGATCTGACACGTTATCTCTTGACTTTATGTAGTCAATCGTGATAACACCACTAGAGAGTAGTTGTCTAACGGTATTGTATCTCCGTCAAATGTGACGAGATTTTTCGTTATACATAACGCTCCCTGCCCTGCCTATTTTCGCTTGACTATATACATATAGGTTCCAAAGGTTTGTGCCAAAATGGAATATCTTCCAAAAAATTTCGAAGCCATTCAGCTTCTTCAACGACTTTGTCTAAGGCTATAAACTCAGCCTCCACTGTAGAGCGGTCAATACACATTTGTTTGGATGATTTTCAAGACATCGCTCCTCCACCGATTGTTTATAATCGGTTGAACCGGTGATCTAATTTGCATCACTATACCCCTCTATTATCGAGGGATACTTATTGTAGTGCAAAGCATAATTTTGTGTAATATTTCAAGACTCGTTTCATTATCATGAAAGTTCAATGCGAACTTCATTATGTCGTAGACTAATACGTCTCGACTTTCAATTGCATATCAGATTATTGACTACACTTAATGTAGCAATAGTATATTATAACAGCAGCTGGAATGATTTGCATCAGTTGTGGCCACAATCTTTTAATATCTAACACATTTCGCAATCACTCCGCCATTTTCAAGTATTCGTATGCTATTTATTCATACTTCTATATGATATGCAAATCATAGCACCTTCATTCATGAAACGAATCCAACTTGCAATGGATTTTGGTCATGTTCATCTGTTGGTTCACCTCATTATAGAACATCGTATCAATACATTCGTTCATGAATGTCATGTTTATACAAAATATATAACCGCACTTTTCAGGAAAAGTCACAGCTTTCGAGGTGACACCCTTTCATGAAAGAGCTAAAACACTACAAATGTTCAAGAAAGAACAAATCATTTTTGGAACGGCACGTAAACAACTTTCGAATTTGTAGTTTCATCACTAGTCATCACTAAGAGTCTAAGACTGAACAAGTAATGAATTCACCGACTACATTATCAATATCCCTAGGGATTCTTGGGGTTCGAAAAATCATATCATCTAATTCTTCTAGATAATATATATATCCCGTCTAACAATAGCTTTTGTGATGCATAAGCTAAATGCCCCCACATTTCACATGTTTCATGTGCCTTTTTTATCAACATATAATCCATATGTAAACAAACAATGACAACATAATTTAGAGTATTCTTAATGTAAATACACTAGTTTGAAACTGTTTGACAACATTTTCTAGTCAAATTTCGCATGCCATTATTTGAGTGCTTATTATAATCCATAAAGAGGTCTGCACACCTTTTTTTTTTCAAGAACCACAAACCCTTCAGGTTGTTCCATATAAATTTGTTACTCCAAATCTCCATTTAAGAAGATTGTCTTTACTTCCATCTGATGGATTTCAAGGCCATACACAGCGGCTAACACTATTAACATCTGAATAGATGTAATCTTCGTTACCGACGAGTATATATCAAAATAATCAAGGCCTTCTCGTTGTCTAGACCTTTTGACAACTAATCTTGCCTTATATTTGTCAATAGTACCATCAACATTCATTTTCCTTTTAAAAATCCACTTAGAATCCATAGGTTTATTTCCTGGAGGAAGATCAACCATTTTTCCAAGTATGATTACTTAATATGGATTCTAACTCACTATTGATTGCTTTCCGAGAAAGACATAAATTCTTCCAAAGTTTGAACCTCATTTTCTAACAAGAATGTCAAAAAATCTAGTGACGTTTACTACGTCTTGGATTCACCTCATTAGGTGTACTTTCCTTTTCTTCTTCCTGAGGTCGTTTAGATATTTCACTAGACGATTCACATTCTTTTTTTATACGGATAAATATTTTATCTGATTCGATTACCGTATTAATATGAATGTCAGGATTTTCTGATTTATTTGTTGCATATCTTATGAAAACATAATCAATAGTTTTCGATCTGATTTTTATCCTTTTGGGTTTAAGAACTTGCACTTTACCCAAATACCCCCCACACTTGAAAATATTTCAAGTTAGGTTTTCTTTCCTTTCCATTTTTCATATAGGAATGGATTGCATTTTTGCTATGGGGAACGCGAATGAGTATTCGGTTAGCTGTAAGCATAGCTTCCCTCCCACAAGTTTTGGGTAAATCAAAACTAGGCATTCATCGTCTCTTTTGACGTTCTATTCTCTCTTTCCGTAATTCCATTAGATTGCAGTGACTAAGGGGCGGTCATTTGGTGAATAATTTCATATTCCAACCAAATTTCTTCAAAAGGAGATCCATATTCGACGCCCCTATTACGTTGTACAAGAACTGTTGTTTGTGTCACAACAGAGCCAGCATTAATAAATGGTAAAGTTATTAATCTTCAAACCAATCTGACCCATTCAGAATTAATAAACGGTGAAGTTTTTAATCTTCAAACCGAGTAACATCTGATACAACTAGATCTAATAAGCGGTGAAGTTTTTAATCTTTAAACTGAATAATATGTGACACAATCAAAATTAATAAATGGTGAAGTTTTTAATCTTCAAACCGAATAATAAATTGGAGTAGAAAATCACTAAGATTTTAATCTCCAAAACGAGTATAAAGTCACTTAGACTTTAATTTCCGATAAATGAGTAGAATGTCACAAAGACTTTAATCTTAACGAACGAGTAAAAAGTCACGCAAATTTTAATATCTAAGTAGGAGTAGAAAATCACAAAAAATTTATTCTCCATAACGGGTGTAGAAAATCATAGAAATTATAATTCCCTTTCCAGATGGTTTTCCAACTAAACCATTATAACACTTTAACCAGTCTGATCTCTTTCTCTAATCAAACACATATATGTTCATCTTTATATATATTATATTCATAATCTCAAGATACTTCAAGTATTACTTTAAGCCTAATTCATGTCTTACAATCATGAAAATAACCATCCACACATATTTATAAATGTTACCAAAGTCTATATCAACTTGCCAATTTTATTTGGTAAACCGAATAACAATTTTTTCTTCAACAATATGTTATTCCTAATCCTGGCATACAAATATGATATACTTCGAGATCACATAAAAATTATCTGCCCTAGCATAGAATTTGATTTCATAAATCACATAAAGCAAATAATTTAATTAGAAGTAAAATCAAGAAAGTATAACCCAGATTTTGTTGCACTTTCTTCTGGATTTATTACTTTAATATGCTGAAAATCATCCTTGATTTGAGTTTGTACACCAATCTGTTGATGGATCCAAGACTCGCGAAAATGTATTACCAAGTTCCACTGTTAAAACTCTGGAACTAAACCATGCCTTTGTGATAATTTCTTTATCTGCCGTTAAGGCAATCCACCACCAGATACACATAACGTCTTTCTTCTTTCTTTGATTACTGTTTGCTTTATAATCTAACGCCGCTCCACTGTGTATCTCTTTGAGTGATGAATCACAGTGCCTCAAAGATTCTGTCAAAGAGAAACTATTGCAAGCTGCGACATAACACTGTCTTTCGATACTCGACATAAAATTCCTTGCAACAGGTCTCGTGTTGCCTTTCAAAATTTGTGTGTTTTATAATTTGTTATCGCTAATTCTTCAAGATTGTAGTAATTGTTCATACTACATAATAATGGAAGTAATGAGACAAATAACCTTAGTTAGTGATGTTATCTTTCATTACCAAGGAATCTGATCACGTGAAAAGTGGAAGTCATGTTCCTCCTTCCTCGTTTCCTGGGTTTGATGTCAGTGAAATGTGAATCATGATTATGATTTTCACATTTTGCTACACAGTACGATTACTTGGACTGTTAGATTAGAGTCCATTTAAACATCGTTGCCAACACAACCAACAAAATTTTTTTTGCCACTTTCGTCTCCATTAACGAGACAAATTATTACGGTATAACGGATTCACAAAGCAATCAACTGAAAAAACAATTATTTGGCATCGGTTTCGTACACCATAGAACGGTGACAATGTATTGACACCAAGTCACCAACGGGTCAAGGGATTGACAAACGACTTATATATAATTAGCCGTTATTTCCTTTGATGCAGACAGTTTCAATTCTTTTATGTCTTTTGATCACGTACCAATGATGATAGCAGAACAAATTCCAACACTTCAATGTCTCTGTCTTGTTTAATCTTCAACATATATAAATATGAACACAAAAAATAAAAATTAAGTTCCTTAAGATTGTTAGTATTAGTGTGTTCAAAATCAGAGAAGCAAACAAACGTTAGTTCAATAAATAAAATGTAAAATAATTCCGAGCCCACAAAATTTACAGTGTGTCCTTAAGGAATTTAATCCCCTCCCTCACTGTTGCCCAAGGTATACTGATTAATTACTCCCAGGATAGAATAGTGACACTTCAAATCACAAAACTTCAGCAAACTCAACAAACGGAGCAAATCATACTTGACACTTATGTTTATTTAGAAAATAATGCAACAAAGTAAAAAGAGGGGAAATGATTTGTGCAATCCAAGAGTTACCTCTTTCATTTCCCATTCACGCCCCTTGATAAAACCTCAACATAGACTACCCTGGTAGAATGCTTCTAAAGGCACTGCTTAGGCCCGTCGGTTTTGTGGTTTCTTCGCATCTTATTTGACTTCTTTCAGCAACAGGAGCTTTGGATCCAATTCCTAGTGAGTGGACTGATGGTTTCGCAAAAGTTGGAATGCTGATTGTTGGCTACTCGCCGAATGGTGGATCCAGGCTGCTGCTGCAATGACTAATATGGATTTATTTAAAGCTGAAACGAGCCGTGATGTCTTCCATCTTCTTGGAATGTGTGAAATGGGAATGCTTCCTTCTATATTTGCTTCAAGGTTTGACAGATATCCCATTGATTCTTCACATATTGTACTACAATTTTAATGCTTAAGCACTTGTATTTCACAAGACCTTTTCATAGATATTAGAGCTTCAAGTCTCCTCTAAACCCAGAAGAATAGTATTATTCCACTTTATCTTAGTTACGCTCACATAGTTACCAAAATGTATTTCAAAGAGATGTTTGCTCTTGCAATCTTCACCTTATCAAAAAAAAAAAAAAAAAGATAAAAAAGAGATGTTTGCTCTTGCGAGTTGTATGTAGAGTATCACATGCTAAACCGTAGTTATTCTTTTTTGCGAAGGGGATTAATTGACTTTGACCAGAAGAAACAAACTTGTCACCTAACGATCTGGAGGACCTTTCAGGACCTTAAGCACATGAGCAAGGTGTTTCTGATAAAGCATTTCTGAGTCGAAAAAAATTCAAGATTCTGAAACATTGACAATAGAAAGTTCAGAACTAGTGTAGACGTTCATATATTTTACAATTGGATCAGAAGGGATACAGAGAAAGTTGAAGCTAACTAAGATATGCCATAAAAGAAAGAAGACTCATCATTAATTTACATATGAGGAAGATGTATCTATTAACTCAGCGCATTACCTAAGTAGGCATCTGTGAAATGTGTAGGCAGCAATCAGTGTTGAATAAGAATATTACATCTGTACAAAGTTCTTGTGAACTGCAGATCCCGATCTAACTCTTTAGATTGTTCTCTAAAAATTGATTGGTAACTATCTCAGCATCTGTTTAGAAGTTTTGGATTGTAGAACTGAAGAGTAATGCAGTTGGGTGCAATGTTTGTTCCTGTCAAGCCACATTTTTGAAGTTCAAAATGAAGTCTTAACTGACTTGGATAGCTGCAATGTGTACATTTTCGGGTACTTGCTCTTTCTCTTCAACCACGGAGCCTTTTCCACCTGCCTTTTTCTTATTTTTTAATTTGACAATTGTAAAAACTTCATTTTTTGCAGGATGGCATTAATGGTGCTATTTTTATCTCAAATTTTAAGCCATTAGTCGCCAACTGAAACAGGTGATACCATATACTCTTGTACTTTCATGTCAAGAAGGGCTATTTGGTTAGACTTTGAAGTTTTTGATCTCCTCTTCACGACGACGACGACAACTAACAACAATAATAATAATCCGATAACATCCATATTTTTAGTTTATCTGGTTTATTATTTGAATAGAGTACGATTATTGGTTTATCACCTTCTTTAATCAACAACAACTTATTTATTTCACATTATTGTATTAGTACTTACAGAAAACAAGTTTAGCAAATCATACATGTTGTTGAAGGAGGTCAACAACATTGATCAATCATGTACTATATAAAAACAATAGTTTTTTTCTCTGACACAAGAAGCACATTACTTGGACTATTTCCCTGTACTTTAAGCCTATTCGTCATGGCTTTGAAATGTGATTTGCATAGGTATTTATTTTAAAAGAAATATGTCAACCTATGGAGAACCATTATACCATTGTGGTAGGGTGGTTTTGTAAAGAAATGCTAGAATTTGAGATATATATGAAGCAAGTAAACAACATATGGATACTATTTTGGGATCAAATGGAAGCAAAGTACGTAGTATATTTAAAATTAGTTATTAAGGGGTATTAATATAAAAACTTCTCCAAATATACATAAAACTCCATTGTCTTGTACGGCGCCTAAACTTGCCGCCACTTGGTTGAGGAAGAAAACGGGACCGTGTTGATCCTTATACGAAACAGCCAAACACGGCCTAATGAGACGTGATCATTCACTTTCATTTTACAAACATGACGTACAAAAGTCGCACGTGTGTAATTAAGGCTTATATATGAGAAAATAGTTCGTGTTTGGCTTATGTTCATTACTCCCCACACAGGATCGCAAAAGCATACCTCAAACAGACATTAAAAAAAAAAAAAAAAAACTTTGAGTAAACACCTTGGACGTCGCTTCGACCCACACAGGTCAATTCCTATTCTATGTCTCTGTTTCATTCCTGCCATTAGTTCAATTCAGTTTCGTTAATTGGGTTTTAATCTTCTCGTTTGATCATCAAAAGGGTTTCTTTTAATTCTTGTCAAATGTTAAAATTGTCTTTAGTTTTTGTTAGATTCTGTTATTCTTTGCTTAATTCTTATCTGCTTTCGCTCTTTATGATCCTCGATCGCTCAATCTGAATTTGGGTTTAGTTTCCTTTTTCTCTTATAAATTTTACTTCCTTGATAGTAATCTCAAATGGTTAATCTTAACTTCTGTTCATGAGGTTAATTGTACTTTGAAATTACTAAATTTGGTAAAAACTTCATCTTGAATGCTTATTGGTTTCATATTTTAGTTTGGAGCTAGCAAAGAATTCCTGACATTGTCTTGGTCTAGTTAATTCATAGATTCTGCTAATTGGTAATTAAGTGTGGACTTTCAACTTATTTACCTTCCTTTGATCTGTCCGGAAAAGTTGACTTTTTTACAATGTGAACTAGGAAAATGCATTATTGGGTATCTGGTAGTAAATGATGCTATTTGTTTATGTTCTTTGCTGGAATTCACGAAGGTCTTCGCATTTTGTGTGTTAGGAGTTTCAAGTGAACATGGTGACCAACCACCATTATACTCGAGTTGATACATTAGAGCTCAGAAATCTAATATGTAGGAAGATTGGACAGCAGAGAGCTGAAAAGTACTTCAATGAGCTTAGAAGATTTTTTAGCTCAAAACTTAGCAAGGTTGACTTCGATAAGTCTTGCATTCGCACCATTGGAAGAGAGAATATCCACCTACATAATCGCCTCCTTCTATCCATATTGAAAAATGCCTCTTTTGCTAAGGTTCCTCCACCGAAACCTAAAAAGGTTGAAGAATCTCTCAGCATCAGAGTCGGGAATGGTTATCAGAGGAGTTGTCTGCAGTCTCTCCATGGTGATGCATTTCCCTCATCACCTCGCAAAACCAGGTCTCCAGTAAGTAGAGACAGAAAGTTCCGGGACCGTCCTAGTCCTCTTGGACCACTTGGGAAGAGTCCTACTATTACTTGTGAAGAAGCAACGCCTAGGATACAAGAACAGGAAAGTGCCACAGAATTGCATTCTCTTGGTAGCAGACCTCCAGTTGAAGTTGTATCTGTAGAAGATGGGGAAGAAGTTGAACAATGTGCTGGAAGTCCAAGCATACAAAGCAGAAGCCCTGTCACTGCCCCTTTTGGAATTTCTGTGAATGCAGGTGGTGCTCGAAAAGCTCTCCATAGTGGATCTATATATAACTTTAGTCTGGAGACTTGTCAACACCGTGGAGAATTGCCTGGTAGTAGATCACTACGAAGCCGTTTGGAGCGGAAGTTAGAGGCGGAGGGGCTTGGCATATCATTGGACTGTGCTAACCTGCTAAATAATAGTTTAGATGCATTCTTGAAAAGACTGATTGAACCTTGCATAGGACTGGCTGGCTCACAACATAGAAATGAACTCAGACATTGTAATGCCCAAATACTGCCTGGATGGTATGGTCAATATCCTGGGAATCATACAGAAAGACAAACAAAATCCTCATGTGCAAGGATGTTGGATTTTCGAGTGGCAATGGAGAGAAATCCTCGTATACTTGGGGGAGATTGGTCCACACTACTTGAGAAGGTCTGTGCTTGCGCTTCTGAATAAACAACTCATCGCCATCAACTTGTTGTCTGATGGATAAGTGGATATTTCTGGCTTTTCGCGTCTAATTTGATGATGAGGTCCTTGTCATGATTTCCCATGAAATAAAGAATCCGTTGGAATCGCTGAAGGACTAAGCATGTGAATATTGTAGGAAATTGTCGGATATGCGTGGGGTGAGATTTGTATTCTAGGAGGATTGGTCCCTTGAGGGACATGTTTACATAAATGACTCATAAATTACATAAATTACTCTTGGTCTTAAGTCATTTTTCATTTTACAGGTAGGGTTTTCTATGAAATGTTTTCATGAAATAAAGCATATAATTCCAACAGCTTTGTACTATTGTAAGACTGAGAAGTTATCTAGTGACCCAAATTCTAACCTTTAATGAGTGCTTTCAGCTCCAAAGATTTTTCCCGTTTTCTATATCTTCATGAATCGACATTTGCGACATGAAGGCAACACTTGTTTTTCCTATCTCAAGTCAAGAGGACATTGTATTTCTTGTTCCTGGGTTGAAGTGTTAAGGCATTCCTCCTGTACAAACAAAAAAATATAGAGAGACATGTACTATTTCCCTTAAAGTTCCTGAGGTTGATCTGACGTTTGTCCAATGTGATGCCTGATCAGTGGCTTCAAGTGACATATGCTTCCGTTATTGGCTGCTTTCTAACATCATGCTTCAAATATTGATTTTCTTTGGGCAGTCTACTGTCACTAGCATATCAAATTGTTACTCTTTCTTGGTTGTTTGCTTGTTAGCATTTCTGTATGTTGTTGGGGTTTTTTTGTCCAATGTGATGCCTGATCAGTGGCTAAAGTTCTTGAGGTTGATCTGACGTTTTGTCCAATGTGATGCCTGATCAGTGGCTTCAAGTGACATATGCTTCCCTTATTGGCTGCTTTCTAACGTCATGCTTCAAATATTGATTTTCTTTGGGCAGTCTACTGTCACTAGCATATCAAATTGTTACTCTTTCTTGGTTGTTTGCTTGTTAGCATTTCTGTATGTTGGTGGGGTTTTTTTTCCTTTTTCATCCTTCCTTTCTAGTCCATGTAAATGACAGAGCCCTTTAAATGTTTGAGGTTGAGGTATGCACTTCTTGCCCTTAAAGTCTTGAGTTTGAATTGAGTTTGGCCAATGAGATGCCTGATTGGTGGCTTCAAGCCTTCATGTGATATGATCCCATTATTGGCTTCAAAAGGTAACATCGCAGTTCAATGGTTGGCTGCTTCTAGCAGTCTTCTGTAAGTTTATCTTCACTCTTCAAGCTACGATGTAGTTTCTTCTTTATTTATTTTCAATCCCACCATGTTGTCAGCACATTGAAAGTTTCCTGTTGGCTACCATCAGATTGTAGAGAAGTGCTACTATACATAGCTTTCAACGTTTACTCTTAACACTTCTCTACATCAACTTGCTCTAAACGTTTACTGTGGTATGTATGCACAAATTCTGACAGACTTGTTGCAGCTTCAGAATTCTGCACATCCACACACAAGGGAAACTCTGTGTTCCCTTGCAATGAAGGTAATCTAAGAAATTCTATGTGTACACGAATAAAAACCCAAATGAATAGAAACACGCTCCATAAAGTAAGCACATTAAATATCAGACTCATCTCTTCTGTCTTCATAATTCCTCCACAACATGAAGATGAGCTTTCTTCCATCTATATTTCTGCATCCATCTAATAGCTGATTATCATTGCGTGTTTACTACTGTAGATGTAAAAACAGCATAGGAGGATAGCTATACGAGGAGCAGTGAGAGTGGAGGCTCAGCTGTAAATGTAGTGACATGGTCAGCAAGGATTCATATTGCCAACCACAACTTGCTTGGGACTAACGAAGTTGTTGTTGTTGCATCATGGCTCCCCTCAAGGTTGTCTGTTTCATGGTCAGTTGCCTGGCTTAGTTGATCTGCAGAGAAGAGGTTTTACATTGTGCAGCAGATGTTAACCTTTGCTCCTGTAACTCGTGGGGGATGTTAATGATCACTCTCCGCACTGCTCAATAGATACTCAGGTATTGTGATATTAAATTAAATATACCAGGAGAACTAAGGAAAGATCTCATTAGCTGGTTCGGGATGAAAATGGATAAAAGCTCAGGATATTCTGATGCACCATGCCTGCTCGCATCCTGTGGGTAATATGGAAGGAAAGAAACATTTCTCGATTTGAGAAACAGTAGCAGCTATACACACACTTGTATATAAATGCTTGTACTTCAATTGCCTTTTTGAGTTCCTTCACACTCTACGGGACTATTGTGATTCTCTCTCATTTTTTGATAAACTTAAACATTGTACATATTGGTAAAGTGGTACTCCCTTAGTACATTGACCAACTCCTCCATCTTGAGACATATACACGGACAATATAAAGATTATTTGCATACAAGTGTAATTTAACCTGTGATGACATGTTGCTTATTTTATCATGTTACAAATTGATGTTTATCAGAGATTTACTTGTAATTTCCTTGTAAGTGATTGATCGTGTAACTCTTTTTACAGTTAGTGCATAGATCTAAGACTCCGACATATAACCATTCGTCCTAACTACTTGATTGTGTAAATCTCTGTTCTGGTCACCGCGAGGGATGATCTCTCTTCAACCTCAGAGATCTGATAGAGAAACTTCATAGACATACCTTGTTGCTCCCCTATTCCCTAATTCTTGCGAATTTGTGTTGTCACAATCATGGAAAGTTTTCCGTGCAATTCTTTCTCAAATCCTGCAAGTTTTCAGTATGTTATTTCTTGAATTATTGCAGCATCTCTTCTTCTAACTGCCATCCAAGACTTTGATTTCCTTGATAACGAGAATCTTTCCTTGAATTAAAGTCTCCACAACTAAGTTCTCTTTGATTGAATTTTAACTTAGACCAGCTGATACTAAATAACTTGGTTTATTAGTTTACCAAAATCTGTTAAGTGAAAATCAAATCAATTAAGTGAATGAATCTTTCGGGACTAACAAGGTTTAGAAAAGGTTCATTAATACTTCCGAAGAGTTGGGAATAAATGTGTAGGAGGTATGTCTATAGACCAAGGAAAGAATTCAGTCGGTTAGCACAAATAATATTAGACAAGGAAGAAGATATCATTAATATAATTCTCAAGAAATACACCAAAAGAATCTTTTGATTCAACGAGCCAAACAGATGGAGATCTCGAGGATCTTACTTAAATCTCAAATAACGCAGTTACATATTATTACAAGAAAAGAACACAAAAGCAAGCAAAGCCGATCGTTTCGGGAAGCATACAAAAAAAAAATTTGGCAGACGCAATGGAATTGCTCATAATAGGAGGATGAAAATGAGTTAAACGCTAAGGAAGGTGTGGAAAATTATGGAAGTGAAGGATTTGAATATTAGTAGTAGGTTGGTGGGGGTGGAGGTGAAACATAGGTGACGGATTGCTCGTACTTTTTAGGTGGTGGAGGTGATGCAAAGTTGGGAATTTGTTTAACATAGTTTGTTGGAAGTGGAGGTGAATAGTATGATGGCGATTGTTCATAAGTCTTTGATGGAGGTGGTGGTGATTTATAATAAGGTGGAGGTGGAGACTTATAATTAGTTGGTGATTGCTCGTAGTATTTTGATGGTGCTGGTGGTGGCGAAGAGTAGTATGAAGATGGTTGCTCATTGAATTTTGGTGGAAGTGGTGGAGATTTGTAAGAATATGGTGATTGCTCATAGTATTTTGGTGGAGGTGGAGGTGACTTGTAGTATGAAGGTGATTTCTCATAGTATTTAGAAGGAGGTGGAGGTGATTTGTAGTATGAAGGTGATTTTTCATAATAAGGTGGTGTGGTGGTGGAGACTTGTAATAAACTGGTGACTTGTAATATTTTGTTGGTGGCCGGTGAGTTGTAGTATTTAGGAGCAGACGATTTATAATATTTTGTTGGGGATGGTGACTTGTAGTACTGCTTTGAATGAGCATGCGACTTGTAGTACTTTACAGGCGATGGTGACTTGTAATAATACTTTGAAGGAGTAGGTGACTTGTAGTACTTAACCGGCGATGGTGATTTGTAGTACTTTACTGGCGATGGTGACTTGTAGTACTTAACCGGCAACGGTGACTTGTAGTACTTTACTGGTGATAGTGACTTGTAATACTTAGCTGCCGCTGATGACTTGTAATATTTTACCGGTTATGGTGACTTGTAGTATTGATTTGAAGGAACAGGCGACTTGTAATATTTCACCGGTGATGGAAATTTGTAATATTTTACTGGTGATGGCAACTTGTAATAGTCGTGCATTGAAGGTACAGGAAATTTGTAGTTTTCAGCAATTTTTTCTGGTTTTTTGTAGTAAGGAGTGGTGGGTACATGATACTTAGTTTGTAGTACTTCTTAGGGGTCGTTTGGTAGGGTGTATAAGAATAGTGCGGAACAAGATGTATTAGTAATGTATGTATTAGTAATGCATGGGTTAGTAATGCAAGGGTTAGTTATGCAGATATGATTTCTTATCTTCTATTTGTTGTGGTGTATTAAAATTATAATGCATTGCACAATTTTTAAGAAAAATTGTTGTTTACAAAAATGCCCTCCATATTCTCTAGCTTTAATGTAATGACTTGACTAATCGTTTTGAGCTCTAGTGCGCCGTTCGGCAGTATGAGGCCATGAGCAGCTTCACTTTAGGTATTATGACTTGTACGCATGGTCGGAATTGAAATTCGGGAAGTTCGGAGTGGATTTGGAAAGAGAATTCTCATTTCGGAAGCTTTAAGTTGGAAGAATCTGACTAAGGGTTGATTTTGAGCAAACGACCCCGGAATGGAATTTTGAAGATTCCAATAATTTCGTATGGTGATTTCAGATTTAGAAGCATGCTCAGATTTGGATTTGGAAGTCCATAGGACAATTCAGCGCATTTTGGTGAAAATTTGAAAAATAGAAGAACTTTGGAAAGTTTGACCGAGGGTTGATTTTTTAAAATCGAGGTCGGAATCCGGTTCTGAAAATCGAAACAGCTCCATTATGTCATTTATGACTCGTGTGCAAAATTTGAAGTCATTCTGGATTGATTTGATGCGTTTCGGCGAAAAATATAGAAGTTGAAAGATTTGAAAACTCATAATTTGATTCGATGCGCGATTCGTAATTTCGGCGTTGTTTGACGTCGTTTGAAGCCTCGACTAAATTCGTATTGTATTTTAGGATATGTTGGTATAATTGGTTAAGGTCCCGAGGGCCTCGGGTGGATTTCGGAAGGTTAATGCAATGGATTTCGGACAAAAAAAAAACTGCTGGAATTTTTCTTCTGCAAAAGCTGTTTTGGACAGCAACTAGTGCATCATAGAGCTGACTTTGGAAGTTTACGTATCGAAATCTATAAGGAATCTGAAAATTATCAAAACATTAAAGTTATAGTCCTTTGATTCTAGTTTTTAAAAAGTTAAACCATTCATAATTTGAACATTTGTACATAAAGATATGATCGATTGGATGAAGGCTTGTAAAGCAGTTTCGTCAGAAATTTCTGATGCGTGGAGCCGACTTTGGAAGCTTATATCTCGAAATATATAAGGATTTATATGGTGGACAACCTATCAAATGAAATATATTTGAGTCTAGTTTCTAAAGCTTCAAATCATTTGTCATTTGGATATTTCTATAAGGAGTTATGGAAGTTTTAATAAAAGGTGTCCAGCAGAGGAAAACTTGTATTACGAGGTACAACCTGCACAGCGCAAAGTACAACTCGATGAAGCACGTATATAAGGCAGTCACCGGCAGCCGCCATTTTTGAGGATTTTCTTGAGCTAGGGATTGGTTCTTTCATGGTGGATTCGATCTTGGGGACTACTTAACAATACAAGGTGAATTTTATTGGATATTTAAGTTAATACATCCTATTATCACTAGTATTAACATCATTCAATCTTTGAAATACCTAGAAATCTTTTAAATTGTTAAAGAACACCAAATTTCTCAATCATTGAATTTTTAAGGAAAAGCTTCAGGAAGGCAATACTAATGCTTCAAGCTCATTTCTTACGAGTCGGTGAGAGTAATTCTAATATTTGTTTCAGGTTGTTATGGTTGGATAATTGATTTCATAAACACTAGCTCATGGCATGGATGGTGTTCTTGAGAATATGAAGGAGAGATAAATAGTGTTTTTAGAAATGAAATTAAAGGATGCAATGAACCTATGAAATCATTTTCTAGTTTAGTTGGAAGTGTTCAACTAAGTAATCACCAAATTGAATATTTTGGAAATGTTGGTTAAGGAAGACAATGAATAGTAATTTGGTGGTGTTGGAGAATTAATGTACTATTATTGATGAATTCAAATGGGTATTAAATGATAAGAGTGGAGTTGAATGTGCTAGTAAGTGAACCTATTAGACGATTTGAGCTGGAGTCTTGTAGCCAACTTGTAAGCCATAAATGGATATTGATAAATATTTTTGAGTCATATTTTGATTGTAATTGAGATTGTAATTGTAGATATCAATTTGTTGGTAGCGTATGAGCATTTTACTCAATGTTAAGATGTCGGGGGAGGATTAAAAGCTTGTGAATGTTAATAAAGCGAAAGCGAGTTTTGGAGCGTTAGGCATCGGTCGAGTTGTTTGAAAAACCGGCTATGCAACTTCGGAGCGAAGTAAGTCTCCTTTCTAACCTTGTAAAAAGGAATTACCCCCACAGGTGAAATAATTAATTATGTGCTACTATTTGTGGGGGCTCCGTACACACGAGGTGACGAGAGTCCGTGCGTAGCTACTATTATGCTTAAGTCCTAGTAGTCTAGGACCCAAAAACATGCTATACTTGAAATATTTATAACCTTATTGACAATTTAAATTGCTTAAATCATATCAAATTAGTAAATAAATTTCTAAATAAGTTAAACTTCATTTTTCTTAATCGTGAAAACATGATTGACTTTTCCTTGGATAAATGCTCCCCGGTGAATTCTTGATTGACTATTTGAATGTGTGTATTTACATTTGACCCTGTCGCATGTATGATTCGCGAGCGGGGTAATAGATGCATCTATGGCTCGCGCCATTCGACTCTCTGGCAGTGCACATTTTATCAATATGTTGGATCGGGTCGTACGACATCGGCATGATCTGCGCCATGCTTGTATTGCTTGCTTTGAAATTTATAAATAATGATATGCCACCCTGGCCTGAGGTAAATTGAAAAATGATGAAATATGAATTTTGTTTGGAAATCTCTTATTATCAAAAAAATTGTTTACTTGCTTCATGCTTATCGAGTTTGCAATCACCTTATAAAATCCACTCTTTACACATTTTGGTATTTCTATATTTGGACCATTAGTAAGTGTCGAAGTAGACCTGCCGTCACTACTTCTTCGAGGTTAGACGAGATACTTACTGGGTACACGTTGTTTTTGTACTCATACTACTCTTGTTGTGCATTTTTGTTGCACAGGCACATGTATGTCTAGTGGCCTAGTTTGGCGCAACGGCATGGTTGATACGGAGACTTAGGTGAGCTGCACCTCTCGAGACGACCGCAACTAACAGAGTCTCCTTCATAGTATTGTATTATATTTTCTCTACTGTTCAATTGTATTCCGGACGGTTATTATGTTACATTTTATTTCCTAGAAATTGATGATGCACTTGTGACACCGGGTTCTGGGATGTATATGAGATTAGTTAGTATTGAAAAATGGTTAAAGACATTATTATTTACTCCGCGAAGTTCATTATTTATGTTAAACGTAAGGGAAAGAAATGATTTCAAAAATATTAAAATGAGAATTTAATTAACTATTTAGTGTTGGCTTGCCTGACTGTGGTGTCCGGTGCCATCACGACCTTTAATGGATTTTAGATCGTGACATTTAAGGGACTTTAAGGACAATTTTGTCTTTAACCATGCTAGCATGCATTAATAGTCTTGGTATTACTAATGCCATGGTTTTCTATGCATTACTTATGCATAGGATAATGCCAAGTATAATGTTCAGTATTAGTTATACACAGGTTGAAAAAAAGTACCAAACAAAATATTAGTAATGCATAGAGCTAATGCTTGCATTATTTTTTCTTAGAGTTATAATAAGGTGAGGGAGAAGTATAGCCATAAGAGTAGTCAGCAAAAACAGTGGTGGATGCTAAGCAAATTGCCAAAGCAAGTGCAAGTAGAGGCCATTGCCCCAGCTTCATTAAGCTTCTCATTTTGATCTGCAAACCAACTGTAATTGGAGAAGAAAAGGAGAGAAGTTAGAAAACTTGTATTGCATAGTTTAGAAGGGAGCTCTGGTTTTATACAGCAATGTGACATATTTCTTGACATTGATAAAATGCTTCATAGTTACCACAGTAAGATGAGAGCAAAGTCCAAATAGAGACTTGGTCAGTACTAAGTGGGAGGCATTTTCTGGTGACAACTAAAACAGAAAAAAATTAAATATCTGAAAAAACAAAGAGGCATACCAAAAAATACTCAACATTGACATTACTCATAGTAATAGAAAGCGAATGTCCGGGGAGGAGGAGAGGGGAATCAATACAGTTGATATTCAGAACAATTTGGTACAACAATAAATTGAATCGCGAAATCTTCATTAGATCTTTTATAGGATATTGCTCTTTTCTGAAAGCTAATATACTAATATGCGATTTCTGTAACTAGAACTTGGATTTACACAAAGAACCATGATAGGATGAAGTAACTATTAAATAACACATTCTACAGCCTCTGCTGAAGTTCTGCTCCACCACACTAACGTGTCAACGCAATGAAAATAACTCCAAAGGTATGCCTCCAGCCAGTTTGTTAGCAAGAAGAATATCTGAATTGTTAGCAGAGAACAGATGATACAGCTTCTTATACAGGATCACACCGTAGAGACTTTCTCTTGATTTGCCATGTACGTTAGGTACACATTCCATACGTACGAAAATGTGTTGCTTACAAGTGGCTGTCAATAGAGTAATAACATCTCGTTAGTTGCCTTCTCAAATAGACGGACATATATTATATTTATAGAGAAGGATGGAGACATAGCCCTCTATTGAAAATGAAGGTAGAAAAAAGAACATTTTCTTCGAATTGAGAGTTGAGGGATTTGAACCTAATGACAGAGACAAGACATCCGAAGTTATGTATAGTGACATTAGAGGTCGATGAGACCTTGAGCATACCTGTAAATGAACGGGAACAAATTTGAATGTAATGAAATCACATATTGGCCAGTACATAAGACCATTGACAATAGTGGGAACCAAGTCGCGCTTGAGTCTGGCAACAATCTCTGAACTACTTTCACCTGGTGTAGCATCCGATAATTAGAATTAGTGAAAAAAAAAACATTCAAAGTCAATGCTCAATGTTATTCGGAAAAAAGAAAAGAAGGAAAAGTCAAAGAGTTCAAATAGATGTTGACAATTATTGCTAGTTCGTTCATATCCATTCAGCAAATAAAGAGAACTGACAACACATTCAAATTCCAAATCACCAAGAATGATGGATAGCCATTTACCTGTAAAAATGGACGGACAAATAAGAACAAAAAAGGAAAAAAGGGAAAGAAGCATAAGAAGGCTTGCAATGAAGAGACTGAGATCTTATGCTGTATCAATTTTAAAAAACAGATCTTCCTAATCTAATTTTAAATTTCTTTTTCTGGTTTCCGCAGTAGCTACTATTGTTCCATGACCTCTGAGATAATGTGATACAGAGTTTGGTACACTATCTCTCAAGCCCACATGTTAGCAGTTGGGTTCTCTCATGTCACTGAACCTACGCCCTCCTCTCCAACACTCTCACACAAGTTTGGTACAAGTTTTATCTTTCATTTTGAGGGTTCAAAAGTGTGATAAATTGCCCAATGCCTAGAGTGCTCCATTGATACTTTATTTAGTTGATGACGGTAAGTTACAGCTTTTGATTAAATATTTTAACTAAAGCAACTCAGAACATCTAAAAGCAGGACCCATTTGTACCTTGTGCTGCAGCATTCATGGAGAAGAAAATAGAGTTAATTGCAGGGCCATAGACTGTCTGTCCCAAAGCCATTTTCTTAAATGTTGTGATGACGTCACGCTTTGGAAAGCACCTTGACAGAAAATTGAACCAGAAATGAAGTGAAGGTCCAACAATTAGTGCTCCATAACCAGCCATCCGCAATGTCCGTGCGAGATCATACTGCTCCATCAATGACCCAGCAATTGTCTGCAGAATAGAGAATCCAAAGAACAAGGGGAAAAAGATTAAAACGTGTAAGGATTTATTCCACAGGTGCAGGGGCGGATGCAACATAGAGTTACCGGGTTCAACTGAACACGGTACTTTCGGCGCGGAGCATAATTTTATGTGTAAAAATCACTAAAATTGTAATAAATAGTAGATATGAACCCATAACTTTAAAAATACAGTGCGTTCAATGCTAAAATTTTTAAATATTGAACCCAAAATATTAAAATCCTAGATCCGCCTCTGCACAGGAGAACCAGAATAGAGAGGAAAACTAAAAGGGGAGTGGATGATGCAGAAAACAGGTGAGATGCAAATTAAATATTTATATGTAGAGCAAAATGAAAGAGAACTAACACATTTTGATATTTTGCAGCCGTTAAACAAGATTTACCGGTTCTTTTTTGGACAAGTAAGATTTATAGGTACTGTTACTATACCATACATGATACAACAACTACGCCTAGTGGGAAACTAGCTAGTTTTGTGCTTAATGTACTTACTCCAGCTACTCCTAGAAGATACCAAATAAGCAAGGAGATGAAGCAGATTAATTGAAGCTTATGCTCCTTCAACAATAAGAAAATGGAATCTCCAATTTTAGGCGGGTTTTCTTGTCCTCCACCGACCAAGATGCATAAGAGCGGTTTCCAGTGATTCTGGACAGAAAGACATAATGGCAAAAAGCTCAATTATGTACTCTGATTGCTCGTCTGTGTAAGGTTTTTGTTTGGTTACTTAGGGAATCCCAGACGAAAGAATCTATAAACTTCAGGTCAAGTAGTAGGAAAGAAAGGGACCTCTAACTCAATTCAATAACATATTTTAAGGCATCTTTTTCTAATATTAACATTCACATTTTCCAAGCGAGTCGAAGGAGTCTTCATCACAAGTCAAGTTTGTGTTTCATTCTAGTAACAGGATGAGCACACTGCAAGACCAGAGTCCAGACAAGTCGCATCCTCATCTCGCAGATGTCTACATTTAAGTTAAGTCATTTCCTAAGTCAGCTCCAGTTATTGTATGATAACCCATGCGGCAGTGGCACCTCACGAACTTGTTCAAAAATTCCTATTCTTATAGATGCCTTTATCACTTGGATCCACAGAGGAGACAGGCCACAAACAGGAGGAATAGTGTATGTCCTATAGTTCAAACTTCTAGATGAAGTTGAATCAGAACCCAAAACTGACTTTGAATATTGCATATGTTAGGTAGAGTGGATTGCGTGAGACTATAACAGATGTTTGGAATGTAAAGAAACCGAAAAATACTAGTAAGTACTAGCAAGTTAGTTCTGAACTTTATAAAGATTCAATAAAGGAATGGTCAGTATGGATAGACCGTGATAGCTACAGCATACTATTCTCTGAATGAATGAAATGCATTAACATTTGAGAAGCAGAAGAGACATCTAAGAGCTGCTGGGATAACTCCTTACTCATAGGTTTAAGATCACTTATCCTATACCTAGTAAGGATAACTCCATGGGAACATAGCATCATCTAGCTACTTTTTCCTGGTTGAACAACGGTTCGCGCTATTTCAGTTATATGCTTAACTAAGGCGAAAAGGGTATCCGGAGAAGGAAGATCATTTTCCTCGTTTGATTAAGAAGTAAAAAAGAAAGAACACACAACTTATGTGCAACAACTATTTCATAACCTTTGCAATTGTAAACCCTTTGTCACTAAACCACAACAATTGGACGAATTTTGGTGCTTTTGGCATGATCCTTAATCCTAATAATGAATTTTTCAACTAGATAAATTTCAAAGAAACTTAAAACCTATATATAAAGTAAACAAGAACAGAAGCATTATGCCAAACCAAAACAAGAAACATCCATTGAAATAAAGAATCTTGTTTTTGTTTGTTTAATTTCTTTATGCTTTGCTGAGAATAAAGTACCTGTGAGGAGAAATCAGCGGCAGTAAGAATAAGGCCACAAGTAATACTCTTGGTGAGAATGGGTCTCGAGTTGAGTTTTTCTAAGTACCAACCCACGAACCCAACTTTTGAAGCAGAGGCTGAAACCCCTGAAAAGAAAGCCAGAAAACTAGGATTTGAAAACTCAACAAGTTCCTTATTTTTCCTGTAAAAAGATTGAGGTAATCTTGAATAGACTTTAGATTGTTGAAGTTGGTGATGAACAATATGGTTCTTGAAAACCAAAGGTTCAATGGAGGGGTTTTTACAGAGATGGTGGAGGGCTTTAGAACCATTTCTGAGGAAAAAAGCACACATCTTTGTATTTGTGGAGAAGAAATGGAGAAACCCCAGGTGTATATTGTGGTGTTTGTATTTAAGAGAAAAAAACTGAGTTGTTGAAAAAGGGTAAATTTTTTGTTGGAGCGGTCAGTGGTCAGATGTGTAGCAGAGGAAAGGGAACCAGTTAGCAATTTTGCTACAAAGATGGCCGCCAATAAATAGGAGCAAAGTGTAGAAGACAAAATAAGGTAAGGTCATCGTTGTTTACCAAGCGCTTCCCTAGTTTTCATACACGTGTACATTCCTAATAATTTTTTGCTTTCTCTCTTTTTTTTTGGGTAATTAAGAGTTTTTTGAATTTAACACAGTTAGAAATTACACCTAGGTTTCATGAAAAAATTAAAAAAAATTGAAGATCAAGAATACTTCGAGACAAAGGAGTAATTTCAACCTTTGCACTCACAAATTTACGTTTTATTCTTATTATTTGTATTGACCTAACTTATAATAGTATACACATTTCTTACATGATAGTAATTCACACATAACCTAATCAAACAAAGAAAGTATAGTTGCAAAACAACACTAGAAAAAACTAGAAAGTAGTAGTATACATCCAAAACACACATGTATATTTCTTTAACTTTGTCCAAATTATTTGACTCCATATTAAATTATGAAAAAGACTTTTGTCCATCTCTTTTGCAAGATAAAAATATACGTTTTTAGTATTACTTTTACACCTTTTATCCAAATTATTTGACTCCTTTTTATTCCTCTAATAAAAAGGGGAAAGTCCATTCTCCAATCTCTTTTGCGAAATAAAAGAATTTGGGTGCTATGAACTACTATATAATCACGTTCTTTATTTCTATAGTGATAGGAATTTTGGTATGCTGCTGCCATTTTTCATCTGCTTAACAATACTTTATTTAAGGAAAGAGAAAAAAAAAAGTATTTGATTAGCGCCGCGAGGATTTTTTGATCAATATTGTCCCTTATCTTTGAGGGTAGGTCTATTTAGGTCCCTCAAGTATAACCTTGAGCATATTTAGTCCCTTAAGTATGCTAAAGTTGAGCACCTTTAGTTTCACTGACACAATATGTTCACTACTAACGGTGTTATCCAACTCTGTTTATGAAGCAAATCTTCTGGTCTGAAGCAAAATGCTTCCTCTTCTTTTACTGGATAACACAAGTTATCACTTTAATTCCTCATTTTTAGATAATGGCTTCTAAAATTTTGACTTTGAAAAAAATCCCCTTTTGTGCCAGTTTTCAATGAGAAAATCACATTGTATAGCCCCTGTAAGAATAATAGTCGAAAAATATATAAAATTTGTATTTTTTTTGTATATATGTATACAATTAAAAATTTTGGTTGATTTTTTCAAAAAGAAAAGTTAAAATTTAAAAAAAAAGAGCTGTCAGGATCACTTCTAGGCAAATTATTGAAGCAAATGAATAACCAGATTGTATTATCACTTTTAGTCAGTGCCAGAAACTATTTACATCTGGTAGCAGAAAAAGTATTTAAAATTGTAATTTTTGTATATTAACATACAAAATGTATATATATATAGCTATTATTTTTACAACGGCTATATAATGTCATTTTTACATTGATAACTAGCACAAAAGGGGATATTTTTAAGGTCAATATTTTAGAAGCCATTATCTAAAAATAAGGAATTAAAGTAATAATTTGCGTTATCTAATAAAATGAGAGAAAACGTTTTGCTTCAGAGCAGAAAATTTGCTTCATCAATCAGAGTTGGATAACACCGTTAATTTTTTAACACATTATATCAGTAAGACTAAAAATGCTCTACTTTAACATACTTAAGAGACTAAATATGTTCAAAATTATATTTAAAGGACCAAAATAGATATACCCTCAAAGATAAGGGATAATATTGACCAAAAACTCGCGCCGCGAGTACAGAAAATCGGCTCACAGGCCGAATGGCATTGAAGGGTTTCCATTTAACCACGTCAGCAACAACTTTTTTGACATGATTCCGTACTTCCATCCTCCTTTGACACGTGTTCAAGACTTCCAGCTCACTTCATGCGTTGCTTTCTGAGTCCTCTAAATTTTCATATTTCTAGGAAGACCCCTATTCTTTAAATTAGCTTCACTTCACGTGCCAAATTGCATCATTCCCTCGTTCAAGAATTATTTTAGTTGTGTCTTATTTATATATAGTTCGGAAAAGGGTCTGCCCTCCGTTATACTATCAGGCCAATTAAGACCTTACCGTTATACTATTAAACATAAATACCTTTATTTTAACAGATCCGACCCTACCCAAAATCATACGGTTAGATTTAGTATAGATCCGACCCAACTCATTACCCAACCCGATTCGACCCTTCTCTAAAATATGGACTTTCTTCCCTTCTCAAATATGGTCTCCTCTTTTATCCGTGACAGACTATATTAACACAAATCCTTGCAAGTTCTTCAAAGTCTTCTTCCTTGTCAAAGTTATTATTAAAACTTGTTAAAACTCTTTTGCTGGAAATTGATTTAATCTAACTCACGCTACAATCCCCAACCTTTCCTCCGTTCAAATCAATTATTAGTTTTCCCGAGATCCCTTCTAATCTTTTCGTTTAGTAGATTTAGGATCGCCCAGAACCTAAAACTGCACCTTTCTTAATTTCTCTTCCATTCTTGCAATTGAAGTTAAAACTCACACCAATCGACGTATCTTGATAAGTGCTGTCAATTTGTGGTGGTCTTATACCATTGTGTCCAACTTCACAGAGACAAGAAGCCAAAAAAAATAGAATATTGGGTCTGATTTTAAGGCCATTTTATTGGTTAGGAAAGTTAAGTGAGGAGTTGTATTGGAGCTTCGTGTCAGCTATGGTAATTCTGTATGGAATAAATCAGGGAATGAGTTTAGGTTTGAGCAAAATTAGCACACAGTACTATATGAGTTTGGGTTTAGAAGCTTCTTGGGTTGTCTCTCTGCCGTCGCCAAGAGCTGCATACGCTTCCTCCGTCGCTATGCCCGCTGTTGCCGATTGCTCGGATTTGAGGGTTACAACATCGTATCAGTGTCCAAGGAAATTGATTACAGTCCTGTTTGGAATTTTTTTTCTTGAAATTTATTTTTAAAAAAATCAGGTCAGCTCATTATGGGGTGGGTTTCCGGGTTCAAAATTGGAAATGGGTTATTTGTGTTTAAGCTTGCCACGTGGCATTCCGTCTAAAATAGGGGTAAAAATGATCAATACTATAACGGTAAGGTCTTAATTGGCCTGATAGTATAACGAAGGGCTTATTTAAACTATTGATGATAGTAGAGGGGCAGATCAGACCCTTTACCGTATATAGTTAGTACTTATATGAATCTTTTTTTGTGATTTACACACTATAACTCTTTTTTTGGTCAACTCTATAATTTACAAACTAATAGGGTATCTGTTAATTTCTGATATTAAGTTGTGAGAAGTCCAAGGACAATATGAGAAGAAATATTACTTGAAAACCATCTATCATTTGATGTAACAAGTTCAGTACTCAGCTAGACAGTGCATTTTCTGTTCCAGCTGGTGCTAACATGAACTGCATTGAACATGAGGTTCCAAACCTCGGTAAAACCGTCAAACTACATATACAATACAGAAAATATAGTAGGTATGTTGTGATACCATAAAGCAACTTTAGGAAGGCTGTTGTCAAACTATATTTTGAACTATTTGCATCCAAAGTCATAGGGCGCTAGTCCTTTCAGCTCAGGTCCATTCAGTCTGTTGTGTGCAAAACTGAAACAAGAACTACTGTGTTAGTTAGGTCTCAGAGCGTGTGTGCAATTCATGATCAGAAGGAAGTTGTAGGAGGAGCAAAGGAGACCAAGGCATATGTAGCTTAAAAGTTCTATCAAACTCTCATCGGATAGAACTTTACTTTTAAGACTACAAAATTTGCAATGCAGACAGCAAAACCTTTGGTTGCTCATTTTACGAAACATAGTTGAACTTACAATTCATTTCATAAGGTATGACATGCAAAAGAAATTACCCACACAGCAATAAGAATAACAAAAATCTAAATCTACCATTAAAATACACTACAGAATTAAAAGATCCGACATGTGTAATACCAGAACAGCTCCATTCTCTTTTTTGCCATTTGCAGTTTCATTTTGATATTCGAGCACTTGTTGTAGCATTAATATTGCATTCATCTGATTTTAACTAGTCTGAATAGAAAGAGTTTGCAAGAGCAACGGATGGTGTCTGTCTGACTCATATCATGCAAGAATCAGCGTCTAATAACAATTGAGGGCATATAGTTGATGCACGATTTACAGGCTAGTGCAGCCACACAAGTGTAATTCCAGTAGCACCAAGTGCGGTAGGAGGTTCACTAATCACTACCTATCAACCAAAGTCACCAACTACTAACTAATGACTATGACCAAAGTTGGTCATTTTAAGAGGTAAAGTTATACTTAACACGATGCAGTTGGTTTTTTCAAAAGAATAGTTCCCCGGACAGCTAAGGGATAAAGCTTATATCAACTTTCACCAATAAAATGGACAATTATACACTGAACCATTTTCATATCAACGGATTGCATAAAGCATGTCAGATACTGTAAGGCAAAGAACAACAACAAAGGAAAACAAATGACGAGAGCGCATACCCTTCCATAGGAAAGTTTCCAAAGGGGCCATCAACGGGGATTGTTCCACAAAGATCATTATTAGAAACATCACTGCAACAATGAGATTTAAAAAGATTCACTAAACCGAAATCAACACCGTACTCTTTGATTGTCTTGTTCTGTTTCTTGGTAAATATGAAGGTGACAGCTTGTTTGATAGTATTTGAAAAAGAACTTACAATACTTTAAGGTTGGGGAGGGTGGTGAGTTCCCTTGGAATCGAACCAGTTAGCTTGTTGTCGTTTAACCGCCTGTAGGTTATATAACATGAAAAAGATTCAACCTTTGTAGCATAAGTGGCTGCTGAAAATTGTCAAACTCATGAATCGTTGAATGACAATACTTACAAAAATCTAAGAGACTTCAATTTAGCCAAAGACTTAGGAATGTTGCCTTCAAATCTATTTCCATACAGGTCCATGGTAATAAGATTTTCCAAATTCCCCAATTCCTTTGGGATTTTACCTCCAATGTTATTCCTATAAAGTTCCCTGTAATTCAGGAAAAAGGTTTGCCCGTCACCTTAAAGACACACAAGAAAGAAGTAAACTTGCAAATTAAGAAGCACACAAGAAACTTGAAGACAGAAACAACATTAATCATGTGACAATAATCTATACACATTTCTTTGTCTAACAAAAGCCCCTTTTCAGTTACTTTTTGCCAAGGTTTCAGCTCAGCCAACAGGAGATACTAAGGCTGAGACAAGAAACAAAAAACAAGAAAAGAGGTAAAAAGAAAAAATTACAGGTACTGTAGATTCTTGAGTTCACCAAGCTCTGGTCCTAATGTTCCAGAAATATTAGTATTGCCCAAATCCCTGCAAGAAAATTCAACAATAAAAAGAATTACTTATATGAATTGCCAATGGGGAACACAAAAGCAAAAAAAGGGTAGAAATTAGAAACTGATGTAGCATCTTACAGGCGAATAACATGATTATTGGAGTCGCAGGTGATATGAAACCAGGTACAAGGATTAACAAGAGTAGGGTCCCAGCTCTGTAGAACATTTGTTGGGTCAGAGAGTCTACTTCTCAAAGCATGTAGAGCATTTCCTGAAAGATGAACACAACAATTTTTTTTTAGGAAGAAGGGTCCATTTCAAGATTTAACCATTCTTCTACTTTTATATAAGTACGTTCATTTCAAGATTCAGCTCAAATCCTAAAGGTATACATACATTAATGAATGAAACCAAAGAGGGGTTCCCATGGTAACATAAAGCTAAGAGCTTTAAACCCTAGGAATGACAAAAGAAATACATGGGGTAGATAACTAAGTTTTAGTGAATTTACCTTCAGAATTTGTGGAGAAAGCAGGGGACAGAGATAGAAGGATGGTGACAAAGAAGAAGAAGAAGAGAAGAAAGGAAGAAGGAAAAGCCATTGAGAGAGAGAGAGAGAGAGGAGAAAATGTTGGAAGTGAAAAGTCAAGAACTAGGCAAAAGTACAGGTAGTAGTAGAAGCAGAACCAATAAGAGTGTGTTATATGAGAGGTCAAGTCAAATTTGGAAGCTGTTTGTTACTGTTGTTGTGTACTGAGGAGGAGTTATTTAAGAGAGGAAGTGGATGAGTATTCACACTTTAACTCCGAGCTGGGCCCGTTCGGTTGTACGTTCAATATTTTCGGTATTTGATTTTATAAAATATTATATTAATATCGTATCTAATAAAATTCGGTATGATTTAATTTTTCTTCTTTCGATTTTGATTTCTTTAGTTCGATAACTTTAATTTATTCGATTTGAATACTAACTAATGCATAAATTCATAGACGGTAATATTGTTAATTAAAGTACTCAAAAGTACAAAATTAAAAATATTTATTGACAAAAGTTTTGTCCAAAACCAATATATATCAACATAGAGAGAGAAAACTTAGAGAAATGTATTGTTACTTGCTTAGAGTTAATTGATGAACTTAGTGAATAAAGGAAAGTAAAGTTTTAGATTTCTTATACTTATGTTATAATTAATAAAATGTGTATTGTATAATATAATATGTATTTCGATACGGTGTCGGCATTTCAGTATTTCATTTTAAAATACCAATAATCCATACCTAATACTAAATTTTTTTTTGAATTTAAACCAAATACCATACCGAATACCAAATAACAAATATCGAATAACAATTTTTTTAATTTCTGTACAGTAATTCAGTATTTACCAAATTATACACGGTCCTACTCTGACGTGTCAAGTAGGGGCTACGTTTCATTAATTCATGATTATGACTTTTGTGTGTAACAAACTCTCAACTCTCAACTGAAATTTCAAACTCAATAATATTCTTAGTAAATTAAAAAATTTGTTTCTACCTTACAAGTCGAAACCTTTTTTTTTCTTAAAACTTGTTAACATTTAAGGATTATTAATATTAAGAACTAACCGGCAAAAGATGAGGAAAAAACAGAGTGCCAGCTAAAAGATTTCTTTTTTAACTTTATCATGTAATTCTCCACCCTGAAAATGTATTGTAAGTTAAAAGTTGGATTTTATTATAGTAAGTAATTTATATTTAATTATCATTTTGGAAAAAGATACTCCTTAAAGTAAAGATTAACTTTTATAGGACCCAAATTGATGAAATCAAATAATGAAGTGTTAGTTTCAAATTGGCTAGATATGATTATATGAATCTCCTTTATTTATTCTACTATATCCGATGTCCCATGCTGAGTAATTTGTTCCCTTGAGAAAATTATGAGTTCTCTTAAAATTAAAGGTTACAAGAATTTCACATTTCTTCCTACAAGTGAGTTGAGATTTTCTTTCGAATCTCACAGCTAGCTCGTAATCTCACAACTAAGTGTTAATCATTTGCTTTCATGGCGTTCTATAACTTCTATTCTTGGTTAAGTCCATTTTGATTTCAAGTGATTGCAGGTTCTTTGAGAAAATTTCCTTTACATGATTTAATTTTTTTGTTCAATACATGATTTTTAGGTTTACATGAGATACAGCCAAAAATTTCTCATTTTATCCTTTAAGTGATACAATTATTTCTGATATTACGCCTTAACATGTCACTGGTGAGGAAGCTGACGATTCCAAAAGAAAGCGAACAAAATGTTACAAAAAAGGTGATGCAAGAGGTACACGTCAAATAGCTTATCACAATCCATTCAGCCAAGTTCAACTCATTCAACTTTATAAATTCACACTTTGCTTTCATAACTGCCGTAAATAAAAATGACAGCCCGGTGCACGAAGCGCCCGCTATGACCACAAGAGTCTATATTGCAGGCAGCCTTACCAGAGGTTGTTTCCAACGCTCGAAGCCGTGACCTCCTTGGTCACATGGCAACAACTTTACCAGTTGCGACAAGGCTCCCCTTCACAGCTTGATGGGTTGTATTCTGTTTTGATGATCTAACAAACTTTTATATGAAAAACCAGATAAAGGACCTGGTCTGTAGACAACACAACCAAGGAATTCTGGACAATGCACTGATTAAATGTATCTTGATCCCTTGACAGACTCTCAGACGATAGTACAGGTCAACTCTACAGCTGTACTGTAAAAAGCTGTGGCAGAAAAGTGACTGTCTGCAACTGTACATGCTACAGTGCAGTAGCAGTGCATCAGTCACTTCCCATTGGTTGTGAAGTGTACTCTCAAGATATAGGACATCCTCCTTGGAATGTGCCAAGGCCTTTAATATCTTTGTTTGAAGACAAACAAGAATATTCACTTGAGCACTAAGAACATTCTCTCAAGCAATAAAGTGGTCTCTAGCGTTGAAGATTCAAGTGTTTCAAGAGCAAGAAGACAACTCCACTAAGACGGACCAGTTCCACCTTGTGTCGTTAGTATCCTTAGTTGAGTTGTAATCTTGTATTTTGTTTTTATTGTATCATACTCGCTTTTGTCTGTTAGGAATCTCTTAACCTTAAACTTCTTATCTTGCTGTAGTGACTCGTGTTGTCACAAGTGAAAGGTCTTTGTAGCTAGAGAGTGACAAAGTGGCTTGTAATAGTGATTACAAGTTAGTCTGTTGTTACAAGTTAGTCTGTTGAAGTCTTTGTACATTACAAAGTGGCTTGTAAATAGTTTAGATTAAAAGTTAGTGAAGTTAAAATCCTACAAGTGTAGGTCGTGATTTTTGTCCTCTTGAGTGGGATTTTTCTACGTAAAAATCTCTTGTCCTTTTACTTGCTTTCTTAGTATACTTCTTTGTGGAAACTAGTAGAGGATCTGGTAACTCTACAGTTTGGTGGACTCGTCGAAACTATCACAGCTCATTTCATAAACAAAACAAAAAAGGAATTTGGGCAAAAGCATAGTTCTGTACAGATTTGCAGCACTCTTCTTTAAATTGTAACCTTCGGTGACACATTCTGAAGCAAAACGCAGTAGCATTCTAACTGTATTGACCTCAAAAAAGAACAAAAAAGTCCATCCAGCACGAGACCACTGTACGAGAATGTATGAAAGCATGGGAGAAGAAAAACAAAGAATTTACGAAATTTCTTATGTAAAACATATCATGGTTCTGTATGCTCATCCTTTAATCTGTCGCACAAGCATAATTCCAAGAAAGTGAAATGTCTCAGAGTTTCACACTTCCTCCACGGTTCTCTTCCTCTCCTCTTCTTCAGCCTTTTGCCAGGCAGCCTACAGAAAGAACATGAAAATGTCATAGGAGGCAGCAAAAAAAAAACATAATTTGCAGTATTTTTGAATTGGTTATAAATCAGTATATAATAAAATAAGGAATAGTGCACTTGCCTTATCCCGCTGAAGTCTAGACATATGAGGACGCATAGAGTTACCAAGACTTAAGCCTCCCCAAGCTTCTTGCAACTCTCTTTCCCTTGTCTCTTTCCGAGTAACTGAATATCTTACCTGATCATCATCCTCCTGCTTAACAGCTGCCATCTTTTCTCTCTCAAGTCTGGACTTGTGTTTCACCAAAATCTGATCCAAACTGCCTTCACTGTTCCCCATTTGTTTACCAATCGTGTCCCTCTTCTTTACATTCATCAAATTGTCTTCCTTTGCATGAAGAGACATTTTCTCTTTTTCAAGCTTCGAGACGTGCTTCACTAAAATCTTATCCAAACTTTCACAATCTGTTGCACCATTAGCTTCAATCTTTCTTTGACGCCTCTGTGCAACATAGTCACTTCTTGTGGATGATTCTTGCATTTTAAGCCTTTGCAAACGATGAACTGGCTTTACTAGGATTTTGTCCAGACTATCCGCTGCTTCTCTGTTTTCAGCTTCGATTGACAATGTGCCTGCTGCCTTTAATGGTTGTTCTCCATTACAAGGATTTCCATCTGTATTTGTATCATGATTTAAATTCTGGTCAACATTTTCTTTTCCTACCAATGAGGTAGTTTCAGACGCATTGGCAATCAGTTCTGCAGTGCTTTTCCTATTTTTTGCTTCTTGAACTTCCTTTTCAAGTCTAGTCATATGTTTCACCAGATAATCTTCTAGTCTAGGAACTTCCATTTCATGTTCCTTTTTTCGACCAATTGCCACAGTACCCAATCTGTTTGAATTATTGCCCTCTACTTCACCAATTTTCCTCTTAGCCTCTTCAATCTCTTTCTCAAGCTTCGAGGAGTGCTTAACAAGCACACTGCCAAAGTCAGGAACCTCAGATGAATGCACATTGCTATTTGAAGCTTTACACTTGCTTTTTAACAACACTTTGGAGTTGTTCTTGGCCTCTTCAATTTCCTTTTCAAATTTTGAAGAAGGCTTCTTGAGAATACTTGCCAGATCATGGCCTGAATCATGAACCACTTTATTGCCAGATTTATCTCGCGTTTGTTCACTTTTTTCAGCAGCTTCACTCCTAGCATTTTTGGCTTCTAATACCTCCCTTTCAAGTCTTGTTAACCGCTTCACCAGAAACTTATCCAGGCTCGGAAGTTCCTCATTTGTCCTGCTTGTCTTTCCATCCAAATTATATCCCTCAACTGCTCCTTCTCCAACGGATAATTCTGATTTGTCATTAGCAGTGGACCGTGAAACATGTGGTTTGCTCTTTTCTGCTTCAGCTAGAGCAGCGTTCAACCCACAAGTTGCAACTATAGTGGCAAGAGATGCAAGTTCATCTTCTTGCAAACATCTAAGTCTTTCCAGCATCATTTCCTCAAGATTTGGCATATTAAACTTTTCACATGCTTGCCTCTTTTTATATTTCTTTTGCACAGATTTTGTCTCTGAATCTGTGACCTCAGAACAAAGGCTCTCAAACTCAGAAGCCGTATCTGATTCACATTCTGAAGAGAACTCAGACAGTTCTTGATGATTATCGTCTGTTTCAGGGTTCTGACTTATTCTGAGCAGCAGTTCCTTGACTTCATCTTTGTTCATGGAAGGGCAATTAGCAAGCTTAAGAAGGGCAGCCTTAAGTGCAGTTGCTACTTGTTTATCCACCTCAAATGCAGTTTCAAAAGATGTTCTAACTGTATGAGTTGTAGGTCCTCCTCCTTTTGCCGGTGACTTTTCTATTTTGTAATGCTTCTGTGAGCAATCAGGAATGTCATACAAGATTACTCCAATAGCTGTGGCAGCTTCAAAAGCTTCTGCAGAAAATCTTTCTGCCTTTATCAGCAGTTTTTCTGCTTCTTTACAATCAATCCTGTATGGCAGATACGGAAAAGGTAAGTTCTTTTTCAATCATTCAACAATGTCTCTATCATAAACAAGTTAGGATTGGCTATATAAATTTTATGCATCCAATTTGCACATTTCACTCCAACACCAAATAATTAGCAAATCAATCTGCTAAAATTCGAACTTCTTCTTATACAGATATACAAATCTCTAACCAAAATAAAATACTATGAGGAGAAGCTAATTCAAACAACACAACAACAACAAACTCAATGTAATCTCGTGAGTGGAGTCTGTGTACACTATCTTGAGAAGGTAGAGAAGTTTGTTTCCGATAGACCCTCGGCACAAGGAAAGATGCAAGAAGAAGCAGTAGCAACAGATCATAACATCAAGATAGTATCAGGAAGAAACGTTTTTGGAGCCTCAATCTCCAGATCTAACGTAAGTGTAACAACAACTACGCGTATGTGAATATTAAAAAGCTCACCTTGCTGCTTGAAGTATTCGGCACCATGATGCTTCAATCAGTGCAGCCTTCCGAGCTTCCACAGCTCTTTGAGCAGCTTCTCTTACTGCAATTTTTTCTCTCAATACTCTACAGTAGTGGGGATTAGCATCCCCTAAAGTCTCATCAAGGGTTGAGTTCATCCCATCCACTTCCTGAAAATTTCGTAACAGGCCAAAAACACCATCAGTACCCTTCTGTATATTGACGATTAAAAAAAAGAAAAAGAATGCACAAGCATATAAATATACCTGGAGCATTTTTATTTTCCTCTTCAAATAGGAATCCACTTTCTTCCGAGGGAACCAATTTATAGGCGAAGTTTTGCGATGAGGGGGCTTTCTAATCTGTGATGCAGATTTGTTTAAAGAAACTAAATTCGACTGGCCACCTTCTTTCGTTGCCTTAGTCTGCACAATTCCAAAACAACAAAATGAAAAACCAAAACTGAACAAACACCAAACAAAGCGAACATCTGAGAAAAACTCTCAATGCAACTAGATTCGACAGGCAATCTTCTTTGATTGCCTTATTTTGCACTATCCGAAAACAAGAAAATGAAAATACTAAAGTTGTAAATATACCAATCAAAGTGAGCATTTATGTGATTTTGTTTAAAAGTAACTAAATTTGACCGGCCACTTTCTTTCATTGCCTTGATCTGCACTATGCATAAAAAACAAAACTAAAAACCAAAATTGGAAAACACCAACCTAAGTGAAAATCTAAAAAAAAATTTCAAAGCAAATATTTTCATTTGGTCGCTTACTTTAATAGCCTTGTTGCGCACTCCTCAAAAACAAGAATATAAATGAACAACGGAAATACACCTTTACAGCTTGTTTGGATGGTTGTTACCTCTTGTGTTGTATGTTACTTTAAATACGATGTTTGTTTTGGTTGTTATTTAAAAATTTATTGTATCGTATTGTTATATACGTTATTACGTATCGACGACGTGGTTGTGTGGTTGCGTCGTTACCTAACCTTTTTCTCTCAATTTCACCCTTCATTATAATTAAACAATTTCATTTTTATCATTTATCCTATATTTTCATATAATTACTTTATCATGTATCATAATCTTTATAGTATTGCAAGTTTATTCTTCATTTGCTAGTGCGTGATATTATGAAACGACGTCAAACAATATAATATATCCAAACATTATATTTATCAAACAATACAATACAGTACAACATAATACGATATGTAGCAACCATCCAAACAAGCTGTTAAAGTGAAGACTTGATATATCATACTATATACCTAAACTTACATAATTACATTTTCATGAAGCATACTTAACAACTGACTTCTTTCCACTCATAATCGATCACACCGAAGAGTTAAATTTCGTCATTACCGATATACCCACATACAAAATCACACTTTTTAAACCAAGTGGCTAACGATAGATNGGGGGGGGGGGGGGGGGGGTTGATTTTAAATCAAATCTTTCTTCCTAATTAAGAACAAGGGTTTTGGAAAATCCCCCAAAATCAGAAACAGACCCAACTATAAAAACACAGAAGGAAATTTGAAAAATATCTTTTAAAACTGAAGAGAATTACTATCTAAGAGCTGGAAAAAAATGGGTAACGGGTGGTACCTTTCCGAGTTTGGAAGTAGCCGTTGAAGAAGCGGAGGGACTGTTCTCTGAACAAGAAACAGTGTGATTCATCGGCTTCTTTTCAATGCAACCCATATCAAAACAGCCCAAATCCATTCTCCAATAATTAAGTTGATGGAAATAAAATCTTTACTATGCTTGTAGAAGTATAAAAAAAGTACTTGATCAAATGGAGCAGAGACAGAGAAATTAGAGCGTTTCTTGAATATGAATTGATATTGATTTCTGAAGAAAGAAGGAGTGAAGAAATTGTTGGGCTGAGACTCTTGGATTCCAAGGAGAGGGTATATCTTTTGAAGGAAACTATCCGTTACAACCGATCCTTTCGCTCGCAACGGTCCTTTTTTTCTATATTAGTACTACTATATTTTTTTTCCCCTCTTCTTCCCCTTATAATTTCATCTAAAATTAAATAAATAGATACTCCTAATAAATCCAGGAATTAAAAAGAACATACTCCTATTAATAAAATAGGGAGTGTGAGATTAGTGTTACAATTTCAAAATGGTTGTAATTTCATTCATAATCTAGTGATTTGCAAGGTTCACATTTTGCTTATAGTTTTTTCGTCTTTTTTTTTTTTTGTGTGTGTCTCTTGATCACTAGTATATCCTAGTGTAATTCACTCGATCAAGTCTACTTACTAATATAATAATATTTAATAAAATATATAATTCACTTTAAAATTTCGACCTATCATGTCAGATTAAGACAAACAAATAGATATTGACGAAATACTATTTTGTATATTGTTTGTTTTATTATATTCAGGGAGTGTAAGATTAGTGCTATAATTTTATAGTGGTTGTAATTTCATTCATAATCAAGTGATTTGCAAGGTTCGCATGTTGTTTATAGTTTTTTTTGTCTTTTTCTTTGCGTCTCTTAATCACTATATTCTACTGTAATTCACTCGATCAAGTCTATGTACGCGATATAATGATATTTATGTAAAATATATAACTCACTTCAGAACTTCGTCCTATCAAGTCAGATTAAGACAAACAAATAGATATTGAGGAAATATCTTTGTGTTATAAATAGAATTCTATTTAGAGTGAATATATATCTTTTCCCATTGTAAATCATCCCAAAATTCAATAAGAATTCCCTCTCCCTCTTTCTCTACAATATTGTTCTTGTTCTTTTATTGTTTCATAACACGTTATCAGCACGAGACTCTACTGCCTCAGGAAGCTCTTTGAGAAGATTAAGGTATAACTTTTCTCCTCTTTTTAATTATGGCTGACATTATGAAAAGAAAGTTCGTTGCCCTTGAAATTTCGGGCAAAAACTATATGACATGGGTGTTGGATGCTGAAATCCATTTAGATGCAATGGGCCTTAGAGACGCCATTAAAGATAAAAATAAAGCATCTACCCAAGACTGTGCTAAGGTCTTGATTTTCTTGCGCCATCACCTTGATGAAGGGTTGAAAATAGAATATCTCACAGTCAAAGATCCACTTGTTTTGTAAAATGGCTTAAAGGAAAGATAAGACAACTTAAAGTTGGTCACTCTTCCACAAGCACGATATGATTGGACTCATCTGAGGCTCCAAGACTTTAAGTCTGTTTCTGAATATAATTCTGCGATGTTCAGAATTGCTTCTAAATTGGAACTCTGTGGAGATACTATCACCGGCTATGATATGCTTGAAAAAATGTTCACAACGTTTCATGCCTCCAATATGGTCTTGCAACAGCAATACCGAGAGAAAGGTTTCAAGAAGTACTATGAGTTGATTTCTCTTCTCCTTGTGGCTGAACGAAATAACGACTTGGTCATGAGAAATCACGAAAATCGACCCACCGGGTCTACACCATTGCCTGAAGTGGATGAGGTGTATTCCCATTATGCTAAGCGTGGAAAAGGTCGTTGCCCTATTAATGGCCATGGTCGTACACAAGGAAGAAATTTTCCTGGTGTTAATCATCCTCCAAAAAAAATAACCATCAAAAGTGGAAAGGAAAAGATAAGAAGCCAAAGGCAAATAGTTCAGAAACCGAATGTTATCGTTGCGGTGGAAAAGGGCATTGGGCAAATATTTGTCGTATACCAAGACATTTGGTTGAGCTTTATCAAGCATCTCTAAAGAATAAAGGCCATGAAGCCAATTTTGTCTCTGATAATGATTTTGACATCATCCACTTGGATGTGGCAGACTTCTTTGAGCACCTTGATAAAAAATATAAACCACTTGATGGGTGATGGATTTGTGGTTAAAGATGTTTGAGTAGTTTAATTTTTATTTTTGCCTATTCGTAGTAATTAATGAATAAACATCATGTGATTATAGTTCTTTATATGAGTAGTAATCATTAATATCAGTTAGTATTATTTGATTTATGAAATAGTGTTAGTTCGTTTTGATTAAATATAGTTCTAATATTTAATTTATACAATCAATTGAGTGTTTTAATATTTTCTAATTCAAATTAATGTATTCGATCTACTGAACTGCTGAGTTTGTCTACAAAATTTAATGAATAAATAGATTGAATATTGCCAGTTGAGAAATTGCGAGTGTTGTTGCGGCTACTACTACGAGCTTATTTGCTTATTTGTTAAAGTGGTGGTTGCAAAGTAAGCTAATATATGGTTGTGGTCTAGCGTATTAGTTTATTTTTTTATTTCAGGTAGTCCTATTAAACCTTTAACAAACTCTCTTCATGGTAATATTTGCACATCTATCGACTTTTGGAGTTAAAACAGAAAGGAAAATTCGTTCAATTGCCTATGTTGAAGTAAATGTTTACTCTTTTATACAATGTGTGCTCGTAAAACTAATTTTAAATTAGTTTGTTTTCTTTTCTTCCACAATTATAATTTCACACTGTGTTAATTGTATTATTTGGATGTATGGTATTTAATTCTACTTAATGTCCTTATCTTTCTTATTATTAGCTCCCTTGTTAAATGTTTGAACAAATTCATGAATATATTTAATCGACAAGAATATACTAATGTTTATTCTTATATTTCTTTTGTATGTCAAGCCATGTGAAGCAAATATGGATACCTCACAAAGCAAACTTGGATCAATGTTTAATTGTAAAAATATTTGTTTAGTTGATTCATGTACGACACATACAATATTCAAAGAGAAGAAATATTTCTCTCATTTAAGTATGTATAAGACAGATGTTACTAAAATTTTTGGTAGTAGTAAATTAATTGAAGGCTCTGGAAGAGCTACTATAACTCTGCCTAAGGGAACAATACTTATCATAGAGAATGCAATGTTCTCCTCCAAGTCCAAGAGGAACTTGTTGAGTTTTAAAGATATCCGCCGAAATAGATATCATATTGAGACAATAGATGAGAATAATCTTGAATATCTCATCACTACCAAGAATGTCTCTGCCAGAAAAGGGTTATTGAGAAGTTCTCGTCTTTATCTTGTGGCATGTATTGGATGTCTCTTGCACATTCTATTGTAAACCATAAGGTTACTGATTTCAATACTTTTGTACTTTGGCATGATCAATTATGACATCCTGGATCAATTATGATGAGACGAATTATAGAAAACTCAAATGGGCATCCATTAAAGAATTTAAATATTCTTTTAAATAATAAATTTTCTTGCACTTCTTGTTATCAATGCATGTTAATTATAAGACCATCACCAACAAAGGTTGGGATTGAGTCCCCTGCGTTTTTGGAACGTATACAAGGGGATATTTGTGGACCTATTCACCCATCTAATGGGTCGTTTAGATATTTTATGGTCTTAATAGATTCATCTTCTAGATGGTCTCACGTGTGCCTATTGTCATCTCGCAACCTCGCGTTTGCAAAATTAATGGCACAAATAATCCGATTACGGGCACAATTTCTCGATAATCCAATTAAGTCTAGTAGACTTGATAATGCTGTTGAGTTTTCATCCCAAGCATTTAATGATTATTGCTTATCAATTGGGATAATAGTGGAACATCCTGTAGCTCATGTTCACACTCAAAATGGCCTTGCAGAGTCTTTAATTAAACGTCTGCAATTGATAGCAAGACCGTTACTCATGAAAACGAGGCTGCCCACTTCTGTTTGGGGTCACGCCATTTTGCATGTTGCAATGCTAGTTCGTCTCAGACTGAAAAATTATCATAAATATTCCCCGTTGTAATTAGTTTTGGGTCATGAACCTAATATATCTCATTTAAGAATTTTTGGATGTGCGGTATATGTGCCGTAGCACCGTCATATCGCACCAAAATGGGTCCCAAAAGAAGGTTAGGAATATATGTTGGTTTTGAATCGCCCTCCATTATTCGCTATCTTGAAACATTAACGGGGAATTTATTCACTGCTCGATTTGCAGACTGTCGATTCGAAGAGACACTTTTCCCAAAATTAGAGGGAGAAATTTGTGAAACCAAACGGGAAATTTTGTGAAAAAGTCCATCGTTGTCTCATCTTGATCCACGTACCTCTATTTGTGAAAAAGAGGTACAAGAGATTATCCATTTGCAAAGAATAGCAAATCAAATGCCATACGCATTTACGGATTTGAAAAGGATAACAAAATCACATATCCCTGCAGAGAATGCTCTAATCCGTAGTGATGTCCCTATTGGACAATCTTCTAGTGTCATAGCTAATGAGTCAAAAGCACGCCTAAAACGTAGGATCGAAATCCTAGAAAAAGGAAAACAAATGATCAAAATGACACTACGAAAGAGTCTCATGAAGAAGTCCAAGATTTAATAAGTTCTGAGATTCATGAGGAAACCACTGAGCCCGAGACTCAAGAAAATAAGGAACTAGCAATAAATCCAATCGATATTGAGACAAATTTGAATCGAGTGGATATAATGGTGGATTATGTCTTTGCATATAATGTTGCATCTAGCATTATGCAAGATAGTGAGGATCTTGAACCTCAATCTATTGGAGAATGTCGACAAAGACGTGATTGGCCAAAATGGCAAGAAGCAATCCAATCAGAGTTGAATTCACTTGTGAAACGTGAAGTTTTTGGGCATGTAGTCCAAACACCTAATGGTGTTAAGCCTGTTGGCTATAAATGGGTCTTTGTACGCAAGAGGAATGAGAAAAATGAGGTACAAAGATATAAGGCACGCCTTGTTGCACAAGGATTTTCACAAAGGCCTGGTATCGATTATGAAGAGACATATTCACCCGTTATGGATGCTATAACGTTCTGTTATCTCATTAGTTTTGTTGTCCATGAAAAGCTTGACATGCATTTAATGGATGTGGTTACCGCCTACCTTTATGGCTCACTTGATAATGAGATATACATGAAAATTCCCGAGGGATTTAAAATGCCTAACGCATATAATTCAAAGTCCCAAAAAATATTTTCAATCAAATTGCAAAGATCATTGTATGGTCTAAAGCAATCAGGACGTATGTGGTATAATCGTTTAAGTAAGTATTTATTAAAGGAATGTTATATAAATGATGCCATTTGTCCATGTGTTTTTATAAAGAAAACGACATCGGAATTTGTTGTACTTGCCATATATATTGATGACATAAATCTTACTGGAACTCCTATAGAACTCCAAAAGGAAATTGATTATTTAAAGAAGGAATTCGAGATGAAATATCTCAAAAAGACAAAATTATGTCTTGGTTTGCAAATTGAACATTTAGCAAACAGAATTTTTGTTCATCAATCTGCCTACATAGAACAGGTATTGAAACGGTTTTATTCGGATGGAGCACATCCATTAAGTACTCCGATGGTTGTTCGATCACTTGATGTTAATAAGGATCCATTCCGGCCTCAAGAAGAGAATGAAGAGCTACTTGATCCTGAAGTACCATATCTTAGTGCAATTAGTGCACTAATGTATCTTACTAATACTACAAGGCCTGGCATAACTTTTTAGTTAATGTCTTAGCAAGATATAGCTTTGCCCCTACAAGGAGACATTGGAACGGAATCAAACACATATTATGGTACCTAAAAGGAACTACTGATATGAGCTTATTTTATGGCAATAATTGTAGTCCCGATCTTGTTGGTATGCTGATGCTGGGTATTTATCTGACCCACACAAGCTCGATCTCAAACAGGTTATGTGTTTACATGTAGGGGCACTGCCATATCTTGGCGATGGATTGTTCCACTTCATCTAATCATGCTGAGATAATTGCTATTCATGAAGCAAGTCGAGAATGTGTGTGGTTGAAGTCTATAATACATCTTATTCGAGACAAATGTGGTTTGAAGTGTGACAAACTACCCACGATTTTGTATGAAGACAATGCATCATGCATAGCCCAATTGAAGGGAGGATTCATAAAAGGAGATAGGACAAAACATATTTCACCCAAGTTATTTTTCACACATAATCTTCGAAAAAATGGTGATATCAATGTGCAACAGATTCGTTCAAGTGATAATATGGCTGATTTGTTCACAAAATCTCTACCGACGTCAACCTTCAAGAAGCTAGTATACAAGATCGAGATGCGAAGGCTCAAGGATGTGAATTGATGCTCTTATCAGGGGTAGTTAATGCGCCTTGCACTCTTTTTTCCTTGCAAGGTTTTGTCCCACTGGGTTTTACTTGCAAGTTTTTTAACAAAGCAACCAAAAGACACGTTTCTACACATGTGTACTCTTTTCCCATTGAGTTTTATTTTAGTTAAGGTTTTAACGAGGCACATTATTTATTGAATAGGCACTCAAGGAGGAGTGTTATAAATATATTTCTATTTAGAGTGAATGTCTATCTTTTAGAGAATTTTACTTTGTGACTAAGTCATTTTTCCCCTATAAATAGAGGGGTCTTACCCATTGTAAATCATCCCAAAATTCAATAAAAATTCCCTCTCCCTCTTTCTCTATAATATTGTTCTTGTTCTTTTATTGTTTCATAACATTTTGTATTTTGTTTGTTTTATTATATTATGCATTTTATAGTAACTATAAGATTATTATTAAGAAATATTTTTTACTAAGGAAATATAAATTTTACTAAGATGAAGATAGGATATGCTAAATATTGATAGCTAACCACATTTTATAAAATTATTAAGTAGTCACGACTAAAAAATAAATAAAAATATAAAAATAGCTTGCAATCTCAAACTGCAAATTGTAGGAGGACATTTTTTTTATTAATGTGCCGTCATTTGAATTTTGAACCGAATAAATTATAGCTGGACTGCTGATTTATAGAAAATTAGGCCCAATCTGTCAAATGCTACTGAATTAACTCAATCCCTTCACTCTTCATTTAAATTATTATTATCTAATTAGTCTTAACATACGCACATTATGTGTGTACCGTGTTACAATGAGTGATTTTTAAAAATCTATATAAATATTATATTAAAAATTATGTTTGAGTTATAAAATAAGAATTTAAGCTCATGAAATTGATAAATAAAGTATTTGAGCACACTAAGAAATTTAATTAGAATAATTTATTCCTATCAATAATTTTAATAATAACAACAAAAACTCAAAAATTTATTTACATGACTGAGAGTGAAATAGAATAAAAACTCTTAAAGGATATATTTCATGTATATAATATAAAAAATAAATTATTTAGGATAGAGGATGTTTATAATAATATACATTATATGTGCTTGAAAACTTTGCTCAATTATTTTGTTCCAACGTTATATAGGCCTGAATACTATTTTCTCATTTTTTTACTTTATGAATTTAAAGGGTATGGTATTTGGCCACCGAAAATTTGAGAAATCTAGTTCAGTAACTTTTTGAGTGTTATCGAAATAGTTAAGTGACTTTTTTTACAAACAAGAAAAAAAAAACTTTACTAGGTAATTTCAAATAATTAAGTTGCCATTTGAATAATGGACTTATTCATTATAAAAGTCAAGTTTTGCTCGAAATCGATTCTTATATTATATTATAATATATGTCCTCTGTAATAACACTTTATTATAATAACAAGAAAATATCGAAACAAACGAAACTGTTATTACCTGACTATTTATCGTTTCGAAGCATACATATAGTGGATTACTTATGAAATAATACATTATTTTGTCACGTAGTATTTAGTAGTGGTAAGAGCTAGCACTGGTTATTTTTGGAAGATATATATATATACATGTAAATAACTAGCTAGCTAGTTTGTTTTGGCGTTATATGATCAATAGCGATGCGTATAATTAATTAGTAAAGTGATGGGCAATGGGAAAATCAGGATCAGGTTTGTCAACACCATCTTCACTCCTAAGCCAATAAGTCTGAGGAAGAGAGGCGGCACCATTTGGTATGTCATCCATTACTCGTTCTTGTCCTACTGGAAAATATATCCCTGTTCGAGGATGTGGCATCCACCACGTCGACCCTTTCTTTATCTCCTCCTCCTCCTCCTCCTCCTCATTCCTCCATATGTCTTCCCTCCCTGAGAACCTACTGCTCATCCTACGTTTAATTTGGTGCATTTGCTGTGACCTGCATCAACCCATTCTAACTTTTTTAGTCACAAGTGTATACGAAACATATGCATGATTTCAACCTAACTTTTTTATCCGTTATAACAAGCTAAAAACGATTCTAATCTGCTCAAACTTACTGAGTTTTTTCCGAAGAAAGTGACAAAAATTAGTTTACTGACTGTTGTTTAAAAAGAATCATAAGTTGGAAACAATCCGACAACTCCAATACTTTTCTTGTACGTTTTCTTTTTTCTTATAGTAATTTTGTCAAAATTAAGTTAACCAACATATATAAAATATATAGGTGTTTGTATATCCAGGCTAAGGATGGCGTGTAGCATAGAATGTCATGTCAGTGCTAATTGCAAGAATTGAGGTACTTGTATATCAATTATATATTGTGAAATCAAGGAAGTATATATATATATATATATATATATATTCTGCTAGTATTTGTGAATGATTTAAGATTAAAGAGCTAATAGTACCACTAACTAAGATAGCAAGATGCATAAGGAAAAAAATAATACTAAGCAAGCCAATTGAGAGAACAAGAAGTAAGTACTCTAACCTAATTAGTCGTAATCTCAATGGAAACGTAGTAATTCCAGCTGCAGTTATAGGCATCTGTTGATAAAACCGAACTAGAAATTAGCTGTAGCAATATAATGTTTGTAGGGTATTAAGGCTTATATATATATATATACACAGGTGAAATTAATTGACAAGCTGTATTTCAAGTGTTATGTCGAAGGAAAAGAATATGATTCTGTGCTACTCAAGGATGAAGGTTCCTAATGAAGTTTGCAAATCTTGAAAGTCACAAAAAAAGTAAAAGAACAAAGGTACTTTTTTATGTGCTTATTATTTGTTATCTCGTCATTTTTTGTTAATTTGTTATGATAAAGTATCAGTTTAATTCTATACTTCTTGTCTTCTTTAACCGTTTGGACATACATGATTTCAGTTTTAGGTATTATCTGCAAATCAATATTTGCTTTAGAATTTAAGCAATATTTTAATTACAAAATTTTAACTCAATTATTTCAAGTGAAATTCATGTTTAAATACATTTTCACAAATAAGTACTTTTCTTAACTTTGAATAATTCCTTTTTCCTCCTTTCAAATTTCAACCAGATACCATTCAAATGCTTTGGAGTGTTCATCACATATATTTGATTATATTTTCGTGAACTTTAAGTCTTTTTATTTAAAAAGGAATTGATATGACAACTATCTTTTTCCGTACATGCATGAATAGAATGAGGGGGAGATATTATTCTGTCAACTAATCAGTACCATATGTTTTGAGTTAGAGATTATAGACCTTCACTTTTAGTACGCGGAATACCCAGGGGGCACCATCAGAGGACGGAGATAAAGAAGATTTTTCGATACTCTTATCACCAATGTTGTTCTTTAATTAAAGTACATAAAGAACATGTACTATTCTTTCATGATATGATTGGTAGTAGAATTACAACTACGAATTGACCCTTTATTACTATTGTCATGTATATATAATATGGTTCGTCACTATAAAATAAAATTAATAAGTGCTGATATATATGGTTGAGATTTTTTAAGGATTTGAATTCAAATTTAAACTAAAGAACCTATGATAGATATTTTTATCCTGTTGATGAACCTGTTTAGAATTTGATACGAATATAAATTAATCGACAAATAATAAAACGCAGACACTAAATAGTTTAGTTGAAACAGAAGTACAAGCTTCGCCTACGTATCCACATTCCTGTGCAATTGACCCTTAATTTTATTATATCAGCTTTTTGGTTACTAATTAACCAGACCATCTAGATTCTGTATCATGTTAATTATAATCAGTCTAAACTGTAGAATCGTGCCACCCCGCTCATACTATTTTAGTTAAGCTAATAGATGTTATAGAACTTAAGAGTTAGTGGTTTGTCATGTTGAAGGAGGGACAAATAAAATGTTATAATGTGATTACATATAATCCAAGACACAATACATGGATACTAATCACTCTCTCATGCAAATACTCGAAGATTTATTTATTTGTTTCATTAGTCGACAGAAATAAGATAAACTAAATGGCAGAGAATTGACTTAATTATATCATTACAGTAGGCGGCCAGCAAAATGTTCATAGAACGAGACATGCATGCTCAAATTGAAACCCTAAGCACAAATTAAATTAGTAGCTGCTAATCATGCTAGCCACTGAAAAACTTACCATTTTCCAGTACTACATTGCACACTTATTCTAATACAGTGTACAACAGTGGCGGATCAACGTATCGATTTTTGAGGCTTAAGCACCCATTGACTTTGACAAAGAGTGTGTGTAATTATGTTAAGAATTTAAAACGAAATGAATATAACAAATCAGCGAGCACCCAGGTAACAAAAAGTTTGATGGTCAAGAGAAGGTTATGAAAGTTGGCAGTGAGAGTTAGATTCCTTTTTTTTTAGCAAACAAGGATAATTATGTTAATACTACGTAGGGTTTAAAATATTACAACTTTATCCGTGTCACTTAGGACACAATTGTTACCTAGACTTATTAGCATATAACAAGCATCGGTAGTTAAATGCTTTACAAAAACAACCTGTTCATTTTGATTCCTCCTTACAAAAGATTCCACAAAATGTGGAGGTTGAACATAGTACTTTTTCATTCTTGTTTGTACACCAGTCTTCTTTGCTAGAAGGTGTGCCACTTCATTCCTTTGCCTGAAGACCTGACTGAGGACCACTTCCTTCTCCTGGTGGATTAACAAACTGCACGCGTTAACAATATTATCATATATTTGATTTCCTTGGTGTATACATTGGATTAACTCGGTACAGTCTGTTTCTATTTCAAGTGGGAACAATTTCCATTCTTGAGCAGTTTGAAGTCCTTCCAATAGAGCCAGAAGTTCTGATTCTAAAGCTCCGTTTGTATGAGCGGATTTTGTAAATTCCACAATCCAACTCCCACTTGTGTTTCTGAATACACCTCCCAAGCCACTCTTTTTGCTATTATTATAGCTCGCATCTATGTTCAGTTTGTACCATCCTTTTGGAGGTTTATGCCATCTTATACTGATAGGAATTTTCTTCGTAGGGTTATGAACATTATCCGTTAGGAGCTTGTATTCCAAAGATCTTTGCATAATGTAGTCGATATTGATGGGGTTGGAAGTGTTATTTTGGTTGTTGTTATTTCTATTTATCCAAGTATTTCATAGTACAAAGGGAAGAAAGACTCAGTTTATACATTTATTACCAAGGTTGTGATTTAAGTCTCTTACTTGTATAAGTCAATGAGTGTTTGTTGCCTTGTAATAATTTGTCCATCCCACGCTTTCCCAACGGGACTAGAAGTTTTACAGTTGAAGAAAATATGGGTGATGGATTCTTCTTCGTTTTACATATTGGACACATGGGATCTATGTTAATACTAATATGAGCTAGATAGGCTCTACAAGGCAGTCTATTATGTAGGCATTGCCACAAGAAAAAAGCTGAGTTTGTTTGGGCAGTTTAATTTCCATATCTATTCGAAATCAATATCTCTTGCTTTTGGCGGTTCAATTAGGTCATTGAAAGAACTAGTGGTGAAAATACCTTTAGTGTTTTTGGACCAAATAGGTATGTCACACTGCAGACCTTTTGTTCAAATCCTAACCTTAGAAATATACTCCCTAATATCCTCGGGGATTGTTATATATAATTTTGTGAAATTTCAATTATGGTTGCTATGGATATCCCTAATTCTTAGAGATTGGTTGCTCATTGATAGTGGGCCCTGACTATGCTTTTCTAAGATTTTTTGTATTAGAGATCCAGTTGGTATACAAAATATTCATATTGGAGTTCTGGTGGGTGACCAAATGAAATCTCTTTGTAGTTTATCAATATTTTTTAAGACTTTTGTAGGAAGGAGGGTGTATTGCATGTAATGGTTAGGGATCGAATTAAGGCAAGCTTGGGCTAGTGTGGTTCTTCCAGCTATATTAATAAACCTAGTCTTCCAATTTGTCAGTCTAGTCCTCGTTTTGCTAATAATAAAGAGGTAATCAGCAGGTCTTGAATTTTTTGTCAGGATTAGGAATCCTAAATAGGTTCCAAAAGTGTTAATTTTTTTTAAGTCCTAGGCTAGTAGAGATATCCTTCGCTATGTTAGAGGAGCAATTGTTGGAGAAAATCTTTTTCGATTTAGTAGTATTAATGTTTTGGCCTGATAGGTTGCAAAAATAATTGAGACCAATTTTTATGGCTTGACAAGATTTATTATTTGCCTTGTCCATCAGTGTTAAATCATCCGCAAAAAAAAAGATGTGAGAATTGGGTGCTTTTCCTTTCTATTGCAATAAGATCCCAATTGTGTATATCTACTTGGTGGTTTATAAATCTAGAAAACATCTCCATGCAGAGAATAAATATATAAGGCGATATAGGATCGCCTTGTCTGATTCCTCGACTAAGTTCAAACAAATTTGTGATTGAACTATTTACTAGTACTCCTATTGAGCTAGTGGTGATATAGTTCATTAACAGTTTGGTGAAATTAGGGGGTAAATTAAGGTATCTTAGGGTACGATATATAAAAGTCCATTCAAGGCGATCGAAAGTCTTTTCTAGGTCGATTTTTAAAATCATTTGCCCCTGCTTTCCTTTCAATTTTTTTTAAATTAGAGACTAACTCTTGGATGATAAATGTATTGTCAGAGGCTCTTCTGTGCTTCATAAAACTAGTTTGGAAGGGACTAATAATATGTTATAGAAAAGGCTTGAGACGATTTGCTAGGATTTTGGTAACCGTTTTGCATATAGTATTGCAGAGGCTAATAGACCTAAAAAAAATTATGTTGTTTGCATTAGAAATTTTTGGTATTAAGCACAAGTAAGTTTTATTAATGACACTGGGGATTTGTTGCGTGTTAAAGATCTCATGGCAGAATTTCTTCACAGAATGACCAATAATATGCCAATATTTTTGAAAAAAGAATGGATGAAGACCATCCGGCCAGGAGACTTAAACGGTTTAAAGGAGAAGATAGCTCTAGTAATTTCACTATCCATTAAAGGATTGTCTAGAGTGGTTGTATCATATTTATAGTAACTATAGGGGCTAGCTTTTATACTATTCCAATCCGTGCTTAAATGCGAAGTAGTGAACGCATGCCTAAAGTAGTTGCAAACATGAGACATGATCAAGTGTTGATTATTTAACCAATTTTCGGCCTCATCCTTAAAATAAGTAATTTTATTTCTCCTCCTCCTATTTGAAGCGGAAATGTGAAAAAAAAATTGTATTAGCATCACCTTCATTAAGCCACATTACTCTAGACCTCAATTCCCAGTAGTCCTCCTCTATTTTGAAAATGTTATTAAAATCCCTTTTAAGGCTAACCTCCAGCGTTTGTAGAAAATCAATGTTTGTGTAATTTCTACAGTTTTGGATCCCTTGAAGCCTGGCTAAAATTTTCCTTTTTTTTTGTAAATAAGTCCCCAAAATTCTTATCCTTCCATGACTTAATACTAGTTGCAAAATTCTTGCTAGCTTTATAGTACTCTATTCCATTTCAATGCTTGCTAATTATATTTTGGAAGTCGGAGTGTCTACACCAAAAGGTTTCTAGTCTAAAGGGTTGTTTATAGTCTTGTCTACCTCTAGGGATTAATTCTACTAATAGAGGATTATGGTCAGAGTATGTTTTAGGGTGATGGATTACTGAGCAATTAGGAAAAGTTTCAAGCCACTCCTCATTTCCTAAAACTTTGTCTAAACACTCCATTATGAGCCCCTTATTCTTCTTCCTGTGATTAGACCAAGTATATTTGCAACCCTTATAGCAAATATCAATTAAATTACAATGGCTAACTTTTGACCAAAGGAAATTTGCTCTATTACTGTTTACAGGTCTCCCACCAAAATTTTCATTTGATCCCATAATATCATTAAAGTCACCTCCTACCATCCACGGGCCTTTATAACTTTTATGAATATTTTCTAAATTTTCCCGCATAGTATTTCTATCAGTCTTATCAGTGTTAGCATAAATTAAAGAAAATAGCCAAAGTTTACGAATAGGAAGTACCTCTATTGTTGCATGAATTTCATGGTTCCTGCGAATAAAGTTATGGATAATGACTACTTTGTGGTTCCACATTACCACCATACCTCTCGTTTGGTCTTCTACAGGCACTTCTATCATCTCCGAGAACCCAAAATCATTTAGCATTTGAGCATGGTTTGCCATCCTAGTTTCCAAGAGTGTACCATGCGAGGTATATGAGTGTCAACCATCTTCCTAAAGTTTCTCCTAAAGTCGTCATTATTCCCTCCCCTAATGTCCTAAATAATGAAATTAGTTGGACGATTCATGGCTTGGTTCAGGTTCATGTTTGCTGGGTCCCCATTCTCTCTCCGCCCTTCTATAAAGATAGAGTTCCTCCTGAACGAGGGAGCTAGAATCATGGCTCGGTTGAGCACATGCCTCTTCTCTTGTATCTGCGTGAAGAGATATACTTTTACCTCGTCTATTCTTGAGAACTCCAGGATCTGTTCCAAGCCTGGGTTTAGGGGATCTCATATTTCCTCCATGGCTGTCTTCTTGTTCTGGTTCCTGCATCATCTGTGGTTGGTGCAATGGTGGTTGTTGCTTCATTGGTGATTCTTGATGTTCCTCGGCTTGTTGTGGATTTTTCCAAGGCATGATGATGGGGTATAGGTGAGAGAGAGTTTCTGAAGGAAAAAAAGGCATGTCCAGGAGTAGGTTCTGTGGTTTCATGGGGTTGAAATGAGGTGGCATGTTCCATTGGTTCCTCATTTCATGCACTAGGTGAGGGTTCAGAGATGGTGCCAATGGGTGCAAGATGTTGTTCAGCCATACCTAATTTAGGTAGTTGTTCATTATGAGTCTCATCCTTTCGGATATCAACTGTGCTAGGTATTGGGTATTTTGAAGGATGATTATCGTCTCCTTCCCATTTATTTGGAGATTGAAATAGACTGCAAGACCTAACAATCCCATTTCCTTCCAAGAAAATGGTTGGGAGTCTTGAGCAGGAGGCGGTTGGACATAGATGATTTGTGGAGTTTCCATTTGTGGGGGAAGGGGGTAGATTTTCCATATTCTGAGCTCTCTAATGTCTCAAAATCTGGATTAATCTATGTCTTCTTATCAGTGTGGAGGGGATTCTTGGCTTCTTGTAGTAGTTTGTGATTTTTTATAAGGCTATTGGAACGCTTGGTTTTGGATTCACTAGTGGTAGTGGGAGTATTGGTAGCTAAGGCAATGATTGGATTTTCTATTTGCATGTCCTTTGGGTGGGAAGGCGCATGATATTTAACTTGATCTTCTAAAGATTTTGCATATGTTTCGTGGTTGCGGGGGTGTTCTATTTGTTTGAAGATTGAGGTTTGGGTTGAGACATGCTCAAGAGGTCCTTCTTCTAATCCTAAGAGGGGTAGCTTATCACTAGTAATTTGTTTTATAGGGTGATTAGTGTGTGGAGAATGATTTAATTGGTTACTTGCAATGGTAGTAGGGTCATTATTAGTTATAGGGTTAATCCTTTTTTAAGGGGAATTTCTTGCATGGCAGTGTTATTAGTAGGGTTTGCCAAAGACACGTATGTTTCCAACGTGTCCATATTATCCATAGAAGCGTTCAAGTGTTCATAGCTAGTTGAATAATTATTTTCATTTTCTTTAATAATTTCTGTGGTTTCACACAAAATCATTTTCTCATTTCTAATAGAAATAAGTTGTTTTGGATTTGGATGATGGTATCTTCTATGGGCAAATTAGCAGTAGCCTCTTCGATGTAATTTCCTTGCATTTTAACAGAATTTTTAGATTTGTATTGCAAGACTTGAGTAATCAGATACTTACCAGTGTTGACATTGAATAATTTAACAATGATACCTGAGTTTTTGTGATTTTCCATTGATTTTGAGAAGTTTTTCGGATTACCCTTTGTATTATGCCTCTTCCTTTTGTTGAAGGACACTGTGTCTTCGACTCTCCCCTTCAACATCTTCTAAATTTTTTGTTGACTGATCCTTGTTTGGAGTTATTTTATCCATGCTTTCCTTTTGAACATAAATATACTGGTTTTTAGTGTGACCCAACCTTTCACAATTTTTGCATAAAAAATTTTCACCTTCGTAGTGTATGTATTGTTTATGGTGACCTATGTAAATAAAGGTTGGACAAGGAATTTCAACGATAATTCAACACAAAGCCTAGCATAGCGACCTTGTACTGTGGTTGATGTGCAAGTATCGATTTTTAATAGATGCCCTATGGCATTCCCAATTTTCTCAAAAATTTTCCCGTCATAGAATTCTGTAGGCAATTGTGATAATCTAATCCATACTGCTGAAACTATCAATTTCTACTTGTTAGCTACAAAGTTTGGTTTCCATTTTGTAATTGATAGATAATGGCCATTTATAAACCATGGTCCCCGGTGGAGGGACTTCTCCATATTTTATATCTTACTAAATTTGATGATGTAGTAGTCCTCCCCTAGATCAATTAGTGGGAAAGTCTTTGAGGGACGCCACAACTCTTGTATCTTCTTCTTTAGATAATGATGCAATATATGTTTACCGAAGAGTTTTACAATGATAGAGAACTTCCATGGTTCATAAATTCTCTGTTTGTCTTCCTCGGTTAGGGATATTGCTTTAATTCCCCGTGTACTAGACTCTATTAAATGTTAAAACATTTCATCTTCTAAGGTGTTTTCTACCAATGGGGTTTGAGATAGATTTAAAGTACTTGTAAATTTCATTGGGTCTGAGGATACTAGCATGTCCTTGAAGGACGCTTTGTCTTTTACGTCATGCTTTGTGGTATTCTTATACTCTAGATCAGGTGGTTTTGGAGGAATTGTGTTAGAGGCTTCGGAACACTGAAAATTCATTGTAGAGAGAGAAAGTTTTTGGTACAAGGGTACAATTCAAAGAAAATGTGAGAGTTAGATTCTCACTTCTAACATTTTCTTTTTAATAGGCATTTTCCTTGTATATCGTCAAGCTTCTTTCTTTTGCCCCATTCCAATTAGGTTACTTTTTATTTCTTTCATTAGCCACTATCTTGATCTAATACTACTTATTTTTTTTATTTTTTTCTCGTTGACTTTGTTTTAATTCTTCTTTTTTTTCTTAAAAATAATTTCTGCTTTATTTAATTCACCATAACAAAGAAAGAAAAAAATGAGAGTTTCCCACTTGTGGGATTATACTGGGTTTGTTGTTGTTGTTGTAAAGAAAGAAAAAGAAAATCTACTTAAAAATGGAGCCCAAAGTTCGTTTGAAGATGAAGTGGTCCTCTAGAGTGGTCCAAAGTTCCTCGTTTGTTGCCTTATCAATCATAATTTTGCAGCGTCCATGATATTAAAATTATGAATTTCTTATTAGTTTTCTTATCGTCATATTCAATACTTGTGTACTTATACAATATGATTGATAGTACTTTATATCAAAAATAATGTTCAGCACCCACATGAACCAAAATCCTGGATCTGCTAATGGTATACAATATATGCTTTTCTACAACGCTATTTTTCCTAATTCCTGCTCCCGATTTAAATCATTTATGATTTTTCAATCATGGGGAAAAAAAGCTTTTACTTTACTTAATTAATGAAGTGAACTGAACTTCACATATTCCCATTCTGAGACATGCTTTCAGGTTATGTTTAATGTACCACGCATGGACCAGCGAGTTGATGGTGTACCACATGAGTTGAGAAGATAATTATGAAAAATTAAAGGTCATGAAAAACTACAATAATGGATCTGATCATGATATTTCGTCATTAACATAATGGTGTCTCTTCAATAAGAATGCCTAATGATGTTCTCTCGCTGACAATTAATCATAATGGTTGCCAACCATAGGAGCACATTTTTTCTACTTAATTTTTTTTTCTATATCACAACGTGTGATTTTAACTAGGGAGAAGGGCCAGATATGCGACTAAACTATAAAAATTTTATACATTCGTTCGTCGTTTAAAGACAGACTCAATTCTGCCCTCACATATGCCATATATTTAATAGAATTCGTCAACCCACATATTAACCTCACTAATATAATAATTTAGCACCAAATTGTGACACATGTCACAATATGATGCATTCTATCTAAACCTTGAATTTCAATAATAATAAACCAACCCGTCCTGGTATTCTTATTTTTTTTTTGGTGTCTCCATATTGTGACTTAAAAGGAGGTTTAAAACTCAAAATGCAACTGGATGACATCCGATTATGAACCCAAGAGCATGATTTCAGTTCTAATTGATTCAAAAACCCCAGATGTCAACCCTTGGGTACAGATGATTTTAAAATATTAGTATATAATTGTTCCATCTAATTTGTTAACCTATGCAATATAGAGATAAACCCTAGTGTTATTAAATACTGATTTGAACAATCAATTTTGGATCACACGACAAGTTGCAACTGGCTCTCTTGATATACTTGCGAGACTCGAGCTGCATATATAAGCAAGGGCCAAACTGTGCCATTTTATGTTATTTTGACATTTCTGCTTTATTAGTTATTATCCCATGTTCAATTAATTAAGTTGCCTACTATTTTTGGTCTTTATTTGTTTGACTAGCTTGTTATATTTAGGAGGTTTTTAGATTTAATAATAAATTTGCAAATTCTATAAACTATTAGTATGAATTATTTACAGAATTTGGTTCTTATAAGGTAGTGAAACAAATCCTAATCCAGGTCGCGATGGTGCCCAACACCGTTGTCAGGCAAGCCGACACTAATTATTTAGTGAATCTAGTTTGTTTTCTATTAAATGCTCTTCTTAACTCAAAAAAAAATATTTAGCCACTACGCATGGAATATAACATATAGCAGGGCATTTAAGTTTCGAAAACCAAAATCCAACTTTAATTAATTACTCCAGCAAAATAATAGTCTACCAATGTGTGTGCCAAGAACTAGTATCACAAGACTACAGGCATCTACTAGAGTAGAATCAAAAGGATAAAAGAACTATCCCACTGTCTAAGAAGAGATAGACAGAATAGCAAAAGAGAGACTCTAGAGTGTTGCTGAACATCATCAAGAGAAGCAGCTCATCTTGAAGCCTCGAACCATGTGAAATTAGGGACGAGCTCCGGACTGGTAACCAGATGCATCTGCCTCAGAACCTGTACAATTAAGTACAGAAGCATAGCATGAGTACATACACAATATGTACCCAGTAAGTATCCAGTCTAATCTCGAAGAACTAGTGACGAGAGGTCGACTTGACACTCACTAGGTCCAATCAGTATATTTAGATGTAAAATTCAACATGAATAACAAGTACACATGAATAGTAAAACAATGAATGTCGAGCATACTCACATAACCTATTTACGTGGTGAAAACTCCAACATACAATTACAAATTTATCTTCTAAGACATCTAACAGTTTAAAAGTTATGAATTATATCAAGCAGGTAACAGGCGCATAAAGTGTCGAGGAGTACGGTCTGAGCCAACATAATAATAAATGTGCACAGTCGAAGGATCGCACAACGCGAACCATAAATGCATCTATTAACATGTCGTGGCGTATGGCCCGCCCCCATTAGAGTAGTGGAAAGAATCACTCCGCTCGCGAAATATAAATTTGTGAAGCGGTCACACATAAACACAACATTTTTCTTTAAATCCTTTTCCAAAATAACAATTCGTTTGAAAACATCAAGTTTTAGGATTTTCTTGAAAACAAGCTTGCATACAAGGAAATTATAAGGCATATAATTAAATTATCGGAATTCACAAGGCATGGAGTGAACCTAATTACCCCGACATAACAAGAATAGTCACTACGCACGGACTCTCGTCACCTCCTGCGTACGTAGTCCCTGCAAATAATGACACATAGTTAATTACTTCACCTATGGGGACAATTCATTCTTACAAGGTTAGAAAGGAGACTTACTTCATTTCAAGCCTACTTTCCGGTCAAGAATGCGCCCAAATCTCCAAATTCATCGCCCGAGAACCCGAAACTAGCCAAACATTATATAAATAAATTAATCTGTGCTCAAAAGTCCAAAAATCTCCTATTTAAATAATTATCTCAACCTAGTTTGCAAAATAATAAAATGTATGCCCGGGCCCACATGCTCGGATTTCGAAAATTTTCAAGAGAAATTGTTACACATAACCTAAGGATCAATAATATATAGTTTTTGCATGATTCCATAACAAATATCTTATTTAAATCTTATTTTTCTCAAAACCCTAAGTTTTACTCTAAACCCATGATTTCCATAATTTTGTGTGTTAATTTACCCAAAACTCAAGTATAAATCTCACTTTTAAGTAGGAATTAACTTACCTCACGATGCTAGGTCGAATCTCCCCTTTGAAAGCTCCCCAAAAATGAAAGAAATTGGCCTAAAATGCCTAAGTCCCGCACTTAAATCAACCACACTGCCTTCAGGACTTTCACACCTGCGGTCCGCATCTGCGAGCTATTGCTCGCACCTGCGGAAAAGGAGAAGAAAACCAGGGGTCGTACCTGCGGAACGGAGCCCGCACCTGTGGGAAAAAGCCCGCTCCTGCAAAAATTGGGCAGATCCTCTAAGGCCGTACCTACGAGGCTTCGACCACTCATGCGGTCTCGCGTGATGTCCGAATGGCATCCGGGTCCACCCGAGGCCCCGTCCAAATATACCAACAAGTTCTAAATCATAATACGGGATCTCTCAAGCCTTCGGAATGTCCGAAACAACACTAAATCCAAGAATCATACCCCAAAACCAACTAAATCCAACTTAAGAACTTTAAGTTCTTGAATTCGCTTTCAACATGCCGAAACATACCTATACTACTCGGAATGACACCAAATTTTGCGAGCAAGTCATAAATGACATGATGGAACTATTCCCGATCTAAGAATTCCATTCAGACCTCGAAAACACAAAAACACATTCCAAACCTCAATTTTTGAACTTAAGGAATCATATTTCACTATTTGGCACCGAAACGCTCCCGGGTCATCCGAAACCCGTTCTGAACATACGCCCAAGTACGAAATCATCATACGAATCTACTGGAGCGTTCAAATATCGGTTCCGAGGTCGTTTACTAAAAACTTTGACCGAAGTCAAACTTGGCCTTCAAGGCCAACCTTAAGGAACTAGGTGTTCCTATACCACCCCAAACTCCTCCAAACCTCGAACTACCCATCCCCGCAAGCTATAAATCAGTAAAAGCAAATACGAAAAGTCTCGTTTAGGGGCACGAGGTTCTATAACACAAGACGACCGGTTAGATCGTTACATTCTCCACCCTCTTAAACAAACGTTCATCCTCGAACGGGTCTAGAATCATACCTGGAGTGCTGAATAAGTGTGGATATCTGCTCCGCATGTCCTCCTCGGACTCCCAACTCGCCTCCTCGACTGGTTGGCCCCTCCATCGCACCTTTATGGTGGAAAGCCTCTTGGACCTTAACTGGCGATCCTGCCTGTCAATGATAGCAGCTGGCTCCTCCTCATAACCCAATCTCTCGTCTAGCTGAGTGGTGCCGAAGTCTATCATGTGAGAGAAGTCGGCGTGGTACCTCCGGAGCATGGACACATGAAAGACCGGATGAACTCCTAATAAACTGGGAGGTAAAGCGAGCTCATAAGCAACCTCCCCAACTCGCCTCAATACCTCAAATGGAATTATAAACCTTGGGCTCATCTTGACCTTCTTTCCAAACCTCCTAATACCCTTCATCGGTGATACTTTCAACAGGACCTTCTCGTGGACCATAAATGATACATCACGCGCCTTATGATCCGCGTAACTTTTCTGTCTGGACTATGCTGTGCGAAGCCTCTCCTGAATCAACTTAACTTTCTCCAAAGCATCCTTTACTAGATCGGTGTCAAATAACCTAGCCTCGCCAGGCTCAAACCACCCGATGGAGAATGACATCGCCGACCATACAAGGCCTCAAATGGAGTCATCTCAATGCTGGACTGATAACTGTTATTATAAGCAAACTCGGCCAAAGGCAAGAACTGGTCCCACTGCCCTCCAAAGTAAATCACACATGCTCTGAGCATGTCCTCCAATATCTGAACTGTCCGCTCCGACTGCCCGTCGGTCTGAGTATGGAATGTTGTGCTGATCTCTACCCTGGTGCCTAACTCACTCTGTACTGCTCTCCGGAAGTGTGAGGTGAAATGAAGACCTCGATCCGATATAATGGACACAGGAACACCGTGCAACCGAACTATCTCTCGAATGTAGATCTGGGCCAACCGCTCCAAAGTATAGGTAGTAGCTACTGGAATGAAATGTGCTGACTTGGTCAACATGTCCACAATAACCCAAACCGCATCAACCTTTCGCAAGGTCCGAGGCAACCCAACTACGAAGTCCATAGTGATGCGCTCCCATTTCCACTCAGGTATAGGCATCTGCTGAAGTAGACCTCCTGCCTCTGGTGCTCATACTTAACCTGCTGGCAATTTAGACATCTAGCCACATACTCTACTATGTCCTTCTTCATCCGCCTCCACCAGTAATGCTGCCTCAGGTCACGATACATCTTTGTAGCATCAGGGTGAATAGAATACCTGGAACTGTGTGCCTCCTCTAGAATCCTCTCCCTCAGGACGTCAACATTAGGGACACATATGCGACCCTGAAGTCTCAGAACACCGTCCTCGCCAATAGAAACCTCCTTGGCACCACCCTGTAATACTGTCTCCCGGAGAACTGCCAAGTGCGGATCACCAAATTGCCGAGCCTTGATCTCCCCCAATAATGAAGACTGAGCAACAAAACATACAAGAACTCGGTTGGGCTATGAAAGGTCCAACCTCATTAGGCGATTAGCCAAGGACTGAATGTCCAAAGCTAGAGGTCTCTCCTCTGCTGAAATGAAAGCCAAGCTACCCATACTCTCCGCCGTCCTGCTTAAGGCATCTGCAACCACATTCGCCTTGCCCGGATGATAAAGAATAGTAATTTCATAATCCTTCAATAACTCAAGCCATCTACACTGCCTTAAATTAATATCTCTCTGCTTAAACAAGTGCTGCAAACTGTGGTGGTCTGTATAAACCTCACAAGGCACCCCATACAAGTAGTGCCTCCAAATCTTAAGAGCATGAACAATCGCCGCCAGCTCCAAATCGTGCACAAGGTAATTCTTTTCATGGACCTTCAGCTGACATGAAGCATATGCAATAACTCGCCCCTCTTGAATCAATACACATCCCAAACCAACACGTGAAGCGTCGCAATAAACTGTATACATCCCCGAACCGGAAGGCAACACTAGAACTGGTGTTGTGGTCAAGGCTGTCTTGAGCTTCTGGAAGCTCGCCTCACACTCGTCGGACCATCGGAATGGAGCACCTTTCTGGGTCAATCTTGTCGGAGGGGCTGCAATGGATGAAAACCCCTCCACAAACTAGTGATAATAACTTGACAGTCCCAAGAAGCTCCTGATCTCTGTCGCTGAAGTAGGGCGTGGCCAACTCTCAACTGCCTCAATCTTCTTAGGATCCACCTTGATACCCTCTCTGGATACCACGTGTCCCAAGAATTCCACAGAACCTAACCAGAACTCACACTTAGAGAACTTAGCGTACAACTTTTGTTCTCGCAAAGTCTGGAGCACCACTCTCAAATGTTGCTTGTGCTCCCCCAGGTTGCGTGATTAAATCAGAATGTCATCAATGAAGAAAATAACAAAGGAATCAATATAAGTCATGAACACCCTGTTCATCAAATCCATAAATGCTGCGGGGCATTAGTCAAGCCGAATGACATCACCAGGAACTCGTAATGACCATATCTCGTACGGAAGGCAGTCTTTGGAACATCCGAGTCCCGAATCTTTAGTTGATGGTACCCAGATCTCAAGTCAATCTTAGAAAACACCCGAGCACCCTACAACTGGTCAAACAAATCATCGATACGCGGCAACGGGTACTTGCTCTTGATGGTGACTTTGTTTAACTTGTGGTAGTCAATACATATCTGCATAGCCCCATCCTTCTTCTTCACAAATAACACTAGAGCACCCCAAGGCGATACACTCGGTCTGATAAACCCCTTAGCTAAAAACTCCTCAAGCTATTCTTTCAATTATTTCGGAACCATACGGTATGAGGGAATAGATATAGACTGGGTGCCTGGAGCCAAGTCAATGCAAAAATCAATGTCACGATCCGGTGGCATGCCTGGAAGGTCTGAAGGAAATACATCAGCAAAGGATGACCTCAAAATCAGTCATATCAAGTAACAGGAGGTCCGCTCTGGTATCGAACCCACAGAATGTAACCACACAGGACCAATAAATCCGCTTCACAACCATAGAATCGCCCACAGGAGTGGACACATAAACAAGAGTACCCAAGGACTCACGAGGAACATCCAGGAAATGAGCAAATAGGACTGATACATATGAATAAGTGGATCCTGGGTCAAATAATACCGATGCATCCCTACCGCATACCGAAATAATACCTGTGATCACGGAATCTGAGGCCACTGCATCTAGTCTAGCCGGGAAAGCAAAGAATTTGACTGGAGCGCCGGATGACTGACTGTTGACCCAAGTCACTGAATAGTTTTGAAGATTGACAAATGTCTGACCAGTTGAACCAGGTCCATGAGAGCACACATACTTGACCTGACGCGTTGGCACACAAACCTTATATGCATAGGGGATGAATGCGATTGTGAAGTATCAATGAACAAGGAGAGTGTCTTCTAATGCGAAAAGGTTGCAAATTTATAAGAGAATAGAAGTTGAATTCAGCAAGGACAGTGTAACGAAGGAAGGAAGTTGAGTTTAATACGAACTCGTTCTCCTAGGTAGAATTGTACCAGAACTGAATGACAAACTCAACAACTGACTTTATAAATAATTGAAGTATTCTTAATTGAATCAAGAACGCACAAGTGCAGAAATAAATCAAGATATGAAAGCAAAATTCCCAGATATTTTGCAAGCAGAATCATTGTGCGACACAAAGGCTACAGACCAGCTAGAAGAACCAGTTCCATCTGTTTATCATTGAGTCTAGTTGGTTGTAGTAGGAGTTTTAATATTGTATCTTTTCAGCTTTCATAGAAGCAATTGTAATAGGTACGCATTGTTCAAGTTAGATTTAACTTGAAGCTTGTAGAAATTAGCTAGGGGCTAGTTACTACAAAGGGATTAGAGTTAGTCTTAGGATTACAAAAGAGTTTATTTTGTAAGTCCGTTTGGCTCAAAGTTTTAGTGAAGAGTTTGAGCAAATCCTACTGAGGAGTAGGTCGTGGTTTTTTCCCCTTTTGATCCAGGTGTTTCCCACTTAAAAATCTCTGTGTTTTTACTTTACTGCTTTTATTATTTTGCAACAGTAGTAGTTGGAACACCAAGAAGAACCAGGTTATTCTATTGAGACAACACTCGAAAATTGGCTACCACACAAGTTAACCTATCTTCTTTGTGGTATTGACGTCTAAAACATCAATTGGTATCAGAGCAGGTTATCCTTGAAAGGCTAACACCTTGGAGAAGATCAAGATAAGTGCACCACCTAGAAACTGGGAAGGTCAATCAACTACAAGGCCAACACTCTTCAATGGACAGTATTACTCTTGGTGGAAAAATAGGATGAAGGACCACCTGATTGGAGAAGACTATGAACTCTGGGACATAGTCACTAATGGTCCTCTAGCTACCATGATGAAGACTGCTGAAGGTATAGATGTACCAAAGACTAGAGCTGAATGCAATGCTGAGGATCCGAAGAAATGGGAGAAGAATGCAAAGGCCAAAAAGTGGCTAGTGTGTGGACTAGGTCCAGACGAGTACAGCAGAATTCAAAGTTGCACCACTGCCAAATAAATCTGGGATACCTTGCAAGTATCCCATGAAGGAACACCTCAGGTAAAAAGGTCAAGAGGTACTCTACTATATTCTCAGTATGAAAACTTCACTATGAAAGAAGGAGAGACTATCCAAGAAATGTACACAAGGTTCACAACCTTGACTAATGAACTAAAGTCTCTTGGAAGAGTCATTCTTGAAGAGGACAGGGTTGAGAAGATTCTGACAAGGATCTTGCCTATTTCCTGGGAGAGCAAAATCACTGTTATCCTGGAATCCAAAAATATGGCAACCCTGAGATTGGATGAGCTGATTGGAAACCTCACTGTCTATGAACTCAGAAGGCAGACAATGAAGATGGATGGTCCAAATAAGGAGAGGAGTCTAGAACTAAGAATCACCGAGGGAGAAGATCTGGAGGATGATGAGATGGCCATGATTACCAAAGAATTCAGAAACTTTCTCATGAGGAAGAAGGGCATCTCTAGAGGAGGAAACTAAAACAAAGCAAAAGCTCCAGAAAGGCCAACCAACGAGGGATGCTACAAATGTGGTAAGTCTGACCATCTCATCAAAAACTGTCCTCAGTGGTAAGTAGAATGGAAAAAAGAGAGATATGAAAGAAAGAACAGGAAGAAGGAACAGGTCCAACCCAAGAAAACCACAACAAAGGCTATGGTTGTTGCTTGGGGGGAAAGTTCAGATGAGGAATCAGAAGATGGGGAGACTGAAGATCAGGCGCTCATGGAAATTGGAGAATCTGATAAGGAATCAAATGAAGAACCAGAGGTTCAAGTGATAGGAGGCAGCCAAATTTGATATTTGGATAGTGGCTGCTCAAAGCATATGACAGGGAACATGGAACAGTTCCTTTCACTTGAAAGTCTCAAAGAAGGAAATGTCTCCTTTGGAAACGGAAGGAAAGGTGAAATTATTGGGGTTGGTAAGGTAGGCAAGGATGACACACTATCCATTTGACATGTGTATCTAATAGATGGCTTGAAATACAGCCTGATCAGTGTAACACAACTGTGTGATAGAGGTAACTTGGTTGCTTTTACTTTCACAAAATGTTTTGTGATTAACTTGCTTACTGACAAGATTGTTTTGCAGGGAAAAAGAATGAATAACATCTATGTCATAGACTTATCCACAGTGTCTGAAAATGAACTCACTTGCCTAAGTGTGTTGGACAGTGATCCCCTCCTGTGGCACAAACGACTTGGTCATGCGAGTCTGACTCAGCTTAACAAACTAGTCTCTAAGGACTTAGTGGTAGGTCTTCCTAACATTAAGTTAAAGGAGGACAAAGTTTGTGAGGCATGTGCATGGGGGAAGCAGGTAAGGTTCTCTTTCAAAAGTAAGAAAATAGTCAGTACCACCAGGACGTTGGAACTGGTTCATATGGATCTGTGTGGTCCTATGAGAACTTTGAGTAGAGGTGGTAAGATATATGTGATGGTGCTAGTTGATGATTATTCAAGGTTCAACTAGACCTTATTCCTGGCATCTAAGGATGAAGCATTTTATATATTCACCTCATTTGTCAAGAAAACTCAAAATCAATTAGGACATCAACTAGCATCAATAAGATCTTGACCATGGTACTGAATTTGAGAATGCTAAGTTTGTTGAGTTCTGTGATGAACATAAGGTCGATCATAACTTTTCTGCTCCTAGAACTGTTGGTCCCAAACGCACACGCAAGTATACGTGGTCGTAGCAAGTAATATAATGTTAAATATAATGTCGAACCCACAGGGACTTGCGTAAACTACTTGCTGAATCACTCTAATTGTTATTTAATCGAGCCAAAACAAAATCCAGGAATGTAACTATTTTATACTACGATTCTACGAAATAACTAATTATCGAGTAAANTAATCGATAATTGCTCTCGTAGCCTTCTCCCAAAGTACTACTCGCCTATTATCAATAGATTAACGCCTATATTCCTATGAAATTAATCTATTAGAATGAACTAAGATTACGATGTTTAATTAAGCACGGTGACTAGATATATTCCTATCCTAACCACAAATCCGCTCCCCGGAAGGGTTAAGATCACGCTCTCTTCAATTCTTCTCTAATCTATATATGGCTTTCCCAAGCATAACATAGATAGTATAGAGAACCAAATTGCTGGCCAAACAATTAAGCAACTAAACACAGAATTGAAGAAACAACCATATATTGAGTGAACTATAATCAAGGTTAAGTTAATGTCGAATAACAATATTCATGGCTAAATCACAACCCCAGAACAATGGGTATTTAGCCACTCATGCTAGAGTCAAACAATTGCATAAGTGTTGCATAAGTTGAAAATAGTAGAATAAGATGAAGAAAACTGATAATCCTTTGCTTCCTTAATGATCCTGTGTGTATCTTCTCTCCAAAAAATGGCATCCTCTCTCAAAGTTGTGTTTTTGGGTCTATTTATATGTTTGGGACAAACCCT